>JAJJMA010155404.1:0-35877 GCA_023529015.1 Papaver nudicaule | reverse complement strand
CCCCCCACACACACACACCCCTCTCTCTCAATCCAGAGATCCATATTTACAGTTTTGCGCTATACATCAACAATTATTGTGTTTGTGCTGAAATTTTATATTCGGGTACAATCATTGGCGCCGACTGAGGGGAGTTTGATAAACCCTAGAAAGCAAATCTTTTTCTGAAAGAAAGATGGTCAGAATCGAAGAATACTCAGAATCATCAGCACCCAGCTCGCGACATCAACATCCTTGGAACCAACCTGATGGTTTCGAATATCCTGAAGAAAACATCGCAACAGGAGCTGGTTGGGGATATATGGATGCAGCAGGCGGGATGTTTGACGATTTTGACGCTGGTGACTATTATGGTAATGAATACGATGATCTTGATGCTGATGATGAAGGTGAGAGGACTGTGACTCCCAGTCCAGATCCTGAACCAACACCTGACTTTATGCAACATCTATATAATGAATATCAACACTGGCAGAACGCCAGAAGACTGGAGAGGTCAACATCCAATACTACTCATGGTCAAAGACTTCAGCCAAGCGGAAACTGAAACCAGAGAGGTAGATCTGTGTTCGAACGCTTAGGACCAGTTTGGTACCAACATGAGATCTTCCTAGACGAAGACGACCTGAACAGGAAAACTGCCATGATAATGTCGGTTTAGAAGACTGTTCTAGACGTGGACGAGGTCGTGAACGAGAGTCTGCATCTGAGCAAAGCACCGCTCAGGTCCGTTATAGAGTCAAGCGTTAGAGGGATGACCTTCGAGGTCAGATAACAAGGAGAGACAGAACACGAGATGATCGCAGCAGTTCAGGAAACGACACTGCCAGCAGTGATGTTGCACCCCGTAGGAGAAGAGTTAGGACTGATGACCACAGACCCATTCGGGCACATCGACAGAATTCTCCTGAACCTATGGACATTGGCGACGTTGGTGCCATTACTGAGGCACGTCTCAAAAAGATGATTGGTCGCGCTGTGGCCAGGAAAGAAGACAGAGAGAATAATCTGAACCGACTCCATCGGAGCGCTGGAGCGCCGTTTGATAACAAAATCAGGAATTTTCGTCCACCAGAAAATTTCCAAATTCTAAAATTACCACAGTTCGATGAAAGATCAGATGACCCATCACAACATGTTCTGCTCTACGAGACAGCCATGACGTTATGGGAGAGCGAAGATGAGCTGATGTGCAAGATTTTTCCACAGTCGGTGACTGGTGGGGCCATTGTATGGTTCAACTCGCTTCGGTCAAGATCAATTGGTTCGTATATCAAAAAGTTTTTACAACAATACAAGCATAACAGGCGTAGTCGGAAGGAGATTCATTCTCTTTTTCGATTAAAGGTGCAAAGTGGGGAGACTTTAAGGCAGTTTACCCAACGGTTCAGGCAGGAACTCGCAGAAGTGGATAACGCCAGTGACCATCTAGTCATCGAAGCATATAAACATGCAATTCCACTAGACAGTTCAGGAATTTACAATTCCCTTGTTCGTGAACCAGCAAGAGATCTGGAGGAGCTGTATGAACGTGTTTAGCAGTATGCACGTGTGGAAGATGATTTGAGAGCTCGAAGAGAAGCAGATAAATCCACCCACCAGTCACATGATGGGAAGAAAGATAAGTCAAAGAACCGCCAGAATGGGCAGAACAATGATCGTGTGGAATCTGGCAAGAATCGACACGAGAAGAGGGAGATTGGAGATAGAGGTCAGGACAGAAAACTGACACCTTTAAGCATCGGGCTCTCTGAATTGTATAACAAAGTGAAGAAGGAGTTGAGTCCTCCTAAGCCATTGTCAAATGATTCACGTGATAGACGCGACAAAAAGAAATACTGCAACTATCACAAAGATATTGGGCACATTACAGAGGATTGTTGGGTGCTCAAGTCTGAAATTCAGAAGATGATCGACGCTGTCAAGCTTCAAGAATATGTAAAAAAAAAATCATGTATGAGGATCGATTCGTCAGCAATTGAACATAGCCCACGTCATTAATGTCAGCTATGCCAGGATTCATTCGATGACCAGGCGAGCTGCGAGGGACGAGACGAGAACGAAGCTGAGACAACTTAAAGAGTGGTCTGTTCTCAACCACATCGACTTTCTCGAAGGAAAGGGAGCAAAAACTCTGGAAGTTGGGTGCACGAAAATTGAATTTACAGACGAAGATAAAAAAAGGCATATATTACCCACACAACGATGATGTTGTCATTACTGCCTGGATTGGCATTTTCCGTGTCCATCGAGTCCTTGTGGACACAAGTAGTTCGGTAAGTGTCTTATTCTCGGGAGCTTATTCATCCATGAACTTGTCCGAAGATTTGATCGAGGAGGGTGAAAATCTTGTAATTGGTTTCAGCGGAGAAACCACTAAAGCTATCGGCAAGGTGAAACTGCCTATGACTGTGGGTACCAAAATTGTTGTCAGTAATTTCCTTATACTTGACTGTCGTGCCCCTTACAATGCAATTATGGGACGTGACTGGATACACGCGATCGGAGCTGTCACGTCAACATACTATCAATGTTTGAAGTTCATCGTTCCTGATGGAGTGCTTAAAGTTCGAAGCGACCAGATGGCGGCCCACAAATGCCATGAAAACGCTATGGAAGAGTACTGAAAATCTGATGTGACTGGTCATCACATCCTACAGGCAGAAACCAAATAGCAATTACAGCAACCTCTCCCGACTGAATCTTATAAGGGAGAGGACGCTGCTGACCCGCCAACAATAGAGAAATTGGTGGAGGTGCAGATTGGGAACGAGAAACATAGAACTACGTTCGTGGGAGCAGATTTACCACAGCTTGAGTGAGATGAGATGATTGCACTGTTAAAAACGAATGTGGATGTTTTCGCTTGGGACTTTTCAGAAATCCCAGGAATAGACCCTAATGTGGCTTGTCACAAACTGAACATCAGTGAAGGTTCGCGTCCAATTCGTCAGAAGCCTAGAAATATGTCATCGACAAAGAAGGCTGGAGTAGCGGTCGAGGTTGAGAAACTGTTGAAGGCAAGATTTATTCGTCATGTACAGTATCCACAATGGCTGTCAAACATCGTGGCAGTTCCGAAGAAGAATGGTAAAATTCGTGTCTGTATCGGTTTTACTGATTTAAACAAGGCATGTCCTAGTGATCCATATCGCCTACCAAGGATTAGTGAACTGGTTGATGCGACTTATGGATATAAGCGACTGTCATTCATGGACGGTTATTCTGGGTACAACCAAATACCACTGTTCGAGGAGGATCAGGAGCATACAGCTTTCATAACTGACAAAGGAGCATACTGCTATACTGTGATGTCGTTCGGGCTCAAAAACGCATGTGCTATTTATCAGCACTTGGTAGACGATATGTTCGTCGACCTAATAGGCAAGACTGTGGAGGTGTATATTGATGACATGGTAGTAAAGTCAGAACAGGAGAGTTCACACCTAAAGGCTTGCAACAGGTTTTCGATATTTTGAGACGTTATCGCATGAAACTTAATCCAGCTAAGTGTTCGTTCGGGTTGTCATCTGGCAGGTTCCTTGGATACATGATGACCCATCGGGGTATTGAGGCGAATCCAGAACAAATCAGAGCCATCCAGGAAATGCCATCACCGAAAACGAAGAAGGAGGTTCAGAAACTCGCTGGTTGAATCGCAGCCTTAAACCATTTATATCAAACTCTTCTGATCGATGCAAGCCATTTTTCGAGGTTCTGAAAAAAGGCACCCAAATTTGGTTGGACAGATGAGTGCGAGGATGCATTCAGAGCAATAAAGTTGTATTTGTCTTCTCCACCAATTTTGGTTAGTCCGAAACCTGGGCAGCCCATCGGGATTTACCTAGCCGCGACTGAGGAAGCTGTGAGCGCTGTTTTATTCGTTGTTGATCCGCATGAGAGGCCAGTTTATTACATCAGTAAACGTTTGACTGGGGCAGAACCAAGATACACCAGGATCGAGAAAATGGCACTGGCCCTAGTTCATGCTTCACGACGTCTCAAACCTTCCAGGGTAGAGAGATCGTCGTCTATTCAAAATACCCATTAAAAAAAAATCTTGGACGAGCTGATGATTCAAGCCGTTTGGCCATATGGGCAAACTGCCTGGGAGCTTATGAGATTAGGTACGAGACCCGCACAGTAGAGAAGGGACATGATGTTGATGCTTTAATGGAAGATTTTCCTGTTGATGACATAAATATTGTAATGGAAGAAGAACAGTTGTTGCTGAAACCCCTAACTGTGACCACCGGCCAGACTGGGGGCGAGCCTGCGATTGAAGTTGAGACGTCTGAGCCAGTTTGGACTGTAGTTACTGATGGTTCTTCTAACTTCAGTGGAGCGGGTGTTGGATTTGTTATCTATACACCAGAGGGTTCGATGATCGAGAAGGCATCCAGGTTGGGATTTTCAGCGACAAACAATGTAACTGAGTACGAGGCTGCAATTGCAGGGTTAAAAGCTGTCAAGCAACTGGGGGCGAAAACTGTGAAACTGATCACTGACTCAATGCTAGTAGTCAATCAGTTCTTGGGTTCCTATCAAGCGAAAGATGAAAATATACTGTCTTATCTAAATTGTTTGAAAAACCTGGCAAGTGGGTTTGACAAACTTTTAATTATGCAACGTCCGAGGTCGGGGAATCGTCATGTTAATGCCTTAGCTTACTTATCCTATGCAGTTGAGTCTAACACTGCCAGGTTCGTAGTGGTTGATTTTCAACAGTTACCTAGCATCTCTGAGAGTCATTCAGTTTTGACCCTCGAACAAGCTAGTGGGGGCGATACTGTACCTAACAGTGCACCAGAAGACACTTAGATGGAGGATGCTGAAGATGAATCAAGTGATCGTGTTGAAACTGTGTCAGACTGGCGCAAGCCTTATATCCAGTATTTAAAAACTGGAGAACTTCCTGAAGAAAAGAGTCTTCGTTTAAAGATTACCAAACATGCATGGAGGTATTCCCTGATCGAAGGTGAATTATACCGAACTCCAGTAGCTCTGGAACCATATCTGACATGTGTGTCCGCGGAGGATGGGCAAAAGATTTTGAGTGAGGCACATGAAGGAGCCCGTGGAAATCATGCTGGAGGACGCAATCTTGCCCATCGAGTACTCACTCAGGGGTATTTTTGGCCATATTTGCAGAAAGATGCCAAAGAGTTCGCGAAAAAGTGTGTAGCCTGCCTAGAACATGCACTAGTCCCAAGAAGGCCTGCTAACGAGTTATACCGAGTTTTGAGTCCCTGGCCGTTTGCTAAGTGGGGACTCGACGTGATGGGACCTTTCCCTCGCGCTCCTGGAAATGTTAAATATGTGCTGGCTGCAACGGATTATTTTACCAAGTGGGTGGAAGCAGTGGCACTGACACAGGTAGAAAGTAACGATGTCAAGAGATTTTTGTGGCAGAATATCGTCTGCAGATTCGGAATCCCATATCAGTTGATATCTGACAATGGAAAACAGTTCGACTCAAAGACTGTTAAGGAGTTCTGTGATGGTTTAAATATTCCTCATAACTTCTCTGCCCCTTATTACGCCCCAAGCAACGGTCAGGCAGAGGCAACGAATAAAGTCATCCTCGAAAATCTGAAGAAAAGACTGGACAGAGCAAAAGGCAGATGGGTGGAAGAGTTCGCAGGAGTCTTGTGGTCTTACCGAACGACTCCAAGAAGGTCGACTAGATTTTCACCCTTCACACTGGCATATGGTACAGAAGCAGTCATACCTACAGAGGTGCAGTTAAGTACAATCAAAACTAAATCTATTAAGTCAGGGACAAATGATACAGTACTGGCTTTAGATAAAGAACTGTTGGAGGAACAGAGAGAACAAGCCTTGCAGAATCTGGTTCGATACCAACAGGCAATAAAGCTTGGTTATGATCGAAAAGTCAAGGAACGAATATTCCAACCCGGGGAATACGTATTGAAGAAGACCCGACCTGCAACAATAGAACCTAACTGTGGGAAGCTCGGGGAAAACTGGGAAGGTCCATACATAGTAGACAAGCCCGCATCAAAGGGTTCATACTGGTTGAAGAAATTGGACGGGAGTAACGATTCTAAACCATGGAAGCCTTGGAACGGTTTTCATATGAAGAGATTTTTATCATTGATTTAATTTCATGTATTACTGGAACCCCGCTGTGCTGCACTCTTTTTTCCACTGGGTTTTAACGAGGCAGATTTTTCGAACAGCGGGTACGTATCTTGTTAATTTTCAGAAACTTAATTAAATATTTTTTCGACATCCGTTTATCATCTTAACATGTATGGCATGTGGAAACACGTTTGGGTTTTTCTGTGCACTCTTGAACAAATAGGATTGGCCCCCTATACAGTTCAAGATAGCAGAAAAAGTCAAATCAATAACTCATATGCAAGCTAATGTTGGGAGGACGTGCACCCTTCATAACATAGAGTGGCATGACCAAAGACCCTAAGGGGCAGCCGAGGGCTTGCTACATGACTCCATTCGTGACAGTGACGACTGTTGCAAAAGGTGAAATATGTAAATACCTCGGTACAAGTGACATATATACTTGGGGGTGAGCTAAGTAACCGCTCCAAGGGGCGAGTTGAAGGCACCTCAACATAGGTCAAATGTGGGGAAACCCGAACTTCTTAACCCCTAACAAGTTAGAGGTTAAGAGGGGGCGATGTTTGTACCATAGTATTTTGGCGCCCTATTATTGGTTAAATAGAGCAATATAGGTGCCCAAACACTTAGTATGGCTAGACAACCATGATACGGGGTGGAAACAACGAAACCCTTGAAGGTGGAGAACACGTCACCGCCACGTCATCACAACCAGGTGTACTGGTCTCTTGGACTAGTTCAAAACCATTTTGCAATTTTCTCTCTCCTGGTCCGATTTTTTGGGAGGGAAAAAAACTCACGTTTTTTTCCTAGGTTTTCACGTTTTTCGATCCATTCTTGATCACCTTAGGGTGATTAGGGATGATTCTCTTCCAAAAACACAAGAAAATGCTAATATTTCATATGTGGATCATGTCAAAGGTAAAAAACCGTATGTTATTCAGGCGGAAGATTTTGATTTTATACCCGCAGGGTCGAGTTTCAATGGAGAACCCTCTTTTGAAGTTCCAATCGATTTAGCAAAAGAAGGTTGTGATATGTTTCAATTTAGTTTGATTGGAAGACTTAATTTTAATGGTTTGAAGCTGGATAACGTTAGAAGGGTTTTGGAAGAACAATGGAAACTTGGTGATGGTAGTAAGGTTAAGCTTGCACCCATGACAAGGGGATTTTTTTATAATTAAGCTTACGTCTAAAGAAGATAAAGAAAAAGTGTGTAAAAGAGGCTCGTGGATGGTTGAGAAACAGGTGTTAAGGGTTCAAAAAAATTTCCCTTATTTTGATCCTGATAGGCAAACAACATCAAGAACTTCTGTTTGGGTGAATTTCCAGGGCTTTACATAGAATTGTGGACGAAGAAAATCCTAATAGCCCTAGCGAAACTTGTTGGTGGACCAATTGCCATTGATCAAAAAACATTAGATCATGATTGTGGAAATTTTGCTGCTGTTTTGGTTGATGCTGATATGGCAAAGCATATACCGGAGAGAATTTTAATCAAGGCAAATGGAAAGGAATTCTGGCAACTGGTTGAAATACAAGATATAGAGAACAATAACTATTGTAGTCATTGTAAAATTATGGGCCATAAATTTGTTGTTTGTAATGTTGCTCGTGGAATTATTACTGAACAGGTAAATAATCAGCATTTGTTGCAAAGGCTACAGTTGAGGTTAGGATGGAAAGAAACAGGCAATAAAGTTAATGACAATACTCCTGGCAGTCCGAGGAATTCTATTCCTGGTGAAACTGGTGGTAAAGCTATTGACGTGGGTAATCCAAAGTCAGGGCACAATACAGAAACTGTTGAAGAGGGTGAATTTGTTATGGCTCATAAGAAGAAAAAGAATAACAATCCGAGTAGTCCTAGAAAAGGGAACTGATTGATGTGGGTATTCAAAGTGCTAACCAATTTTATGTGTTAAATATGGATACTGTGGATGACATGCCAGAAATTTTGGTTGATAAGAAGGTCGAGACAGAAGAGGCAGCCGGTGTTGTGATAAAACCTGAAGATAATGCTGAACAGAAAGTCACAGAACATGATGAGTCATTGTCAGGAGTGGTTACTGGTATGACAGGCTCGTCTGGGATGTCAAGTTTTGTCAGGGTTTCATGTGATTCAGATAATAATGAAACAAGGAGCTCTGAGGAGGCAGTGATTTCAGGTACGGCTGGAGGAAGGGAGGTGTCCTTGTCAGGTTCAATTAAGATAGCTGAGAGTGATGTAGGTATTTTTTTGAACCGTATTTTACGGCCTCTCCGTTTCTTTCAAGGCCTCCCCCTACGAGACAAAACGGGGTATAATTACTAACCTACCCTTTACCTTTTATTTACTAATCCTACCACTCCACTAAACCTAACCCACTAAACCTAACCTCAGAACCTAAAACCAGAGACCAAAACCGAGTCTCGTCTTCTCCTTGTTCTTCCTCCTTCCCTCTAAACTAATCCTGCGTCTTCTTCTTCCTCCTTCCCTCTGTTAGAACCACCGCCAATCCACCACCAACAAATAGGGGAAATCGATAGTCTCGGGCATAACTCAAATTGCAGGAGATGAAATTATATTTTTGTTTAATTCTCTTCGATCTTTATATTGCAGAAGAAGCTTTATGTTGAAGGAGACGAAGGAGAATCACACCCACAGGATGAAGGAGACGAAGAAGAAAGGGGATTAGAGAGTCGAAATTAGGGATTTCAATTCTTCGGGTTTTCAATTGAAAGATTGGGATTTCTATACTCAAGGTTTTCAGTTAAAATTGGGGATTTCTATACAGTTTTCAATTGAAATTGAGGTTTCTATACCTAGGGTTTGTTGAGAAATTGATTTATATATCTGATTCAGGTTGTTTTTTTTGTTGTTGATAATTTTATGGAATTTTTGATGATGGTTGTCCAAAATCAAATCTTTAATTATGAATTTAATGTTCAGGTTCTATTGTAATGAATTTGTTTTTCATATGCTAATTTTTAGAATATTTGATCATGGGTTTTGATCTGTTCATCAAGTAATAAGAGCACAATGGACTTCAATGAATTAATAGGGGGAAAAGTAATTTTGAATTACCCTTTCTCAATGATTCTAATACAGACTTCAATGAATTAATTGTTTACCTGTTGTTACTTTGTTGTTGGGGATGTTGGTGGTGGGTAGCTGGTCATGGTGGTGTGGTGATTGCAGTAAGGTGGTGGTGGTGGTGGTGGTGGTGGTGGTGATGTTGGGGATGTTGGTGGTGGGTAGGTGATCATGGTGGCGTGGTGGGACACTATATTTTCTTATAAGTTGTTCTATGCTCGTAAAACTGAGCCTGTTGAAGGTAATTACCTGCTGCTTTGATTTTTATCTTAGAAGCTTTTTTTACTTTCTGTTTATGAGTTTGAATTTTAAGAGCACAATGGACTGCATGGTGACAGCCGCAACAATTAAGATGTTGAAGGAGCACAATGGACTGTACTACTTTTCTGTTTTGCATATCTGAACATGTATGATTAAGCATTTTTAAGTTTTACTTCTAGGAATCAATCTGGGTATCATTTTGTACTGGAGGAAATGTAACAATCACCCCTGATTCTGATGGACCTTCATAATCACCCTTGTAGGGTTAAATTTTAAGTCCTCCGATTTTTGATGGGAACTCATATTATATATAATCCCATAAGTACCCTTTATATTAAGGTGTAATGTTAAGGAAAATATTCATTTGCATTTTCAGATCTGTTTCTCTTCTTCTCTCTCTATCCTTCTCTTTCTGCCGTAACCGTCGCCGCCACCACCATTTTCTCTCAAACGCTTCTTCTGTCAATCTTAGATCTGCAACTTTTCTTTTACAGCCACCACAACCATTTCTTTGATTTTCGCCGGAGCTTCGTCGATGTATACAATTTTCTAGGTTTGTTTATGATGGTAGCGGTGTATCTAATATAAATCTAAAACTGAATCTGATGGTGGAAAATCTGAGAAAGACGATACATCCTATTTTTTGCTTCTCCTTTTCTTCATGTGGTGGTGGCGATCTGATGACGACGATGGTTGTGGCGATCTGATGACGACGGTGGTGTTGAAGATTAAGATCAGTATGAATCCGTTGATGGTGGTAGTGGAAGAGGATATTAAATCTCAGAAACACTAACTAATGATGGTGGTGCGGCTGGCGGCGGTGGTAGTGATGATGGATATCGATTTAAATCTGATGATGACGGTGGTGGCAGTGATGGTGGTGGTAAAGGAGGATACCAAATCTTTGTTAATTTAGCATGATGACTTGGTCGCAGATAAACTCACTGAAGCTGTCATTTGAATTGGATTCGAGTAATAACAGGTTTGCTGGTGGATTTCTAGTTCTGAGGTTCAATGAATTTGAAGAAATTCTTCTTAAACAACTCTTTTGATAATCTAGGTAATTGTTCTGTTTTTGTATTGGCTTTTGCTAGCCAACATTAATTTCCATTGTTGTGTCCTTCTAGTTAAGGAAACGAGACTAGATTGAATGAAATTATGTTGATGAATAATAAATTTAAGTGTTGTTTACTAGAAGAGATTGGAATCTTGGTGAATTTGACAGTTTTGATGTGAGCTAATGATAACCATTACTGCTGGTGAATCATAGACGAGATGCTACTAGGGATTGGGATGATTAGACATGCATACGCAGCTACTGCATCTACGAATGTGTACTTGGATTACGTAGATTTGGAGTTTTTAGGAACGTTAAGAAATGCATAGCTAATTGGCTCTGGAAGTATCTTAGGATCTAACATGCTTGTGTTGTTTGCTTACCCGAATGATTTTTGCGAGCGGAGAAAGAGTATGATGTCTACTGTCTTTGAAACAGTCAAGTATGAGAAGAACAATGTGGTTACTAGTTTTGGTCAATAGATTATTGCATTCTTTAGCTCAAGTTTATTTGTCCGTTTGATTGTTCGTTTGAGTTGCAGGCAGGTTTTGGCTGTAGTTGGTAGTAAAATGCTCTAATAGTTACTCTAGCTATATCTTGGTCATTTTGTTATTTTTTGCGGTTTTTACATTGTTGATATCTAAGTACTATATATGTTGTATTCCAGTATCGAGGAATTCTTGTTTGGAGCAGTTGCAATAGGGTTTGGTGAAGGGATGATGCTTCCAATTGATGCTACAAAAATGTGGATGCATAGTCAAGCTATACATAGTGAAGCCAAGGTTGGAGCTATGTTTCATAATACAATGTTTTAGTTTTTGATGACCTGTTTACTTGATTTTTTTTGCTTCCACTGGAGCATCTCTTCATTTCTTGTTTCTGTTTCCTTGGTTGGCTAATATTGTTCCAAAAAATTAGCTCGGGAAGTTTCTTTCTGACCTTGTAAATGCTTTAGTAGAGTCGTCGTGCTTGTTCCTTTGGTTATTCGATGCAACTTGAAGTTTTGAAATTCTACTTCACTTATCTCTGTTATTGTCGTCATCCTCAAAATATAAATTGTCGTGCAGATTTGCATTGTGTATTTTACACTGTATAGATGACCAAAGGGTAAACTTGAAGTACGAGGGGTGTCTTAGATGATGGGGTTGTCAGGGTAGTTATAATGGAGGTGTACTATTTTTTCCGCGCTGCTTGAAAGATGTCTGATGAAACAGCCAAAGAGATCAAAAATTTTCGTGGTTCTGCTCGCAGATTGACATATCTACATGACATTTGTATGTATCTTACACTAACTTGTTTGTTTTAGTACTTAATTTCTCAAACATTACCACCCCAAATATCGGCCAAACTGTGTCAATTAAACTGACAATTTTTCAGCAGTCTTGTTATCTTGGTTTAGTAAGGTTCAAGTGCTATGACTATGAGCTGGAGAAGAAGGTAGTTGATCATAGTGTTCTAATTTACTTATTGTTGTTATATTTATAGAGTTTCAGCCAGCCCCTTGAGTGTGTACTGTTTAGACGCCGACATATATGCTTATGGCTAGAGTTGCAATGATTAACAAATTAACTTTCTGCTTCTTGCATGTTTGCGTTCAGATTATTCATATGGATATCAAGTCTGCACATATTGGTGAGATAATGCTTTTAAAGCACATGGATCTTCTTACTTGGTAATTTTTTTTTTAATTCTTATCATCCAAATAATATTTGTTCAATGCTTTTTTTTTTCTTGTTTTGGTTGACATGCTCTATTTTAACCTGAAGCTTGTTTTAATTCACAACTTTTAGACTTTGGACTTGCCAAACTACAATCAATTATGATACTCATATATCAACTCGTTTTGATTGGCATACTATACTCGCGCCCATGTTTATATATTAAGAACTAAGGTGTTGACAACTTTTAGATGCTAGTTTTAGGTGTTATGACATAGTAGGACAAGTGAATACTAAGAGGGAAAACACAATATAATTACACATGATAGATATTGATTGTTTCTGGGCGAAGTCAATAGATTAATAACTTCAACTTTCTGATCTTGTTTTGTTTTCATTTCAGCAATGTTGATCTTTCCAAGGCAGCTACTGTGTATAAATGCTCCTAGCTTAGACCTTATGACATCTCCAATGGAATTATGTGTTGGCTTCTTAGGATTGATTTTTTGAAGAATCTGTGGTGCAATGGTAGCACAACTGACTCTACGTCAGATGATGCGTGTTCGAGTCACGCCGGGTTCACTCGTTCATATTAACTTGCCAACTTAACACTAGAATTTGGTGTAAAGTTGCCAACTTTACACTGCACTTTGTGTAAAGTTGCCAACTTTACACAAAATCACAGTCTAGGAATTCTCTTGTCTAGCAACTTTTTGTGTAAAGTTGCCAACTTTACACTGCACTTTGTGTAAAGTTGGCAACTTTACACAAAATCAAAGTCTAGGAATTCTCCTGTCTAGCAACTTTTTGTGTAAAGTTGCCAACTTTACACTGCACTTTGTTTCAAGTTGCCAACTTTACATCCGTTTTGTGTCAAGTTGCCAACTTGACACTAAGTTTTTACTGGTGGTGGAAGTGGTGGTGGAGATGGTTTGGTGGTGGTGGCGGCGGTATAATGGTGGTGGTGGCGGCGGTATAATGGTGGTAGTGGTGGTGGTAGGAGGTGTTGGTAGTGCGGAAGTGGTGGTGGCAATGAGATGGTGGTGGCGGAGGTAGTTGTAGAAGGTGGTTGGGGTGGTTGTGGTGGTGGAGGTTGTGTTGGTGGTGGCAATGGAAATGACGATGGCGCATTGGTGGTGGCAGAGATGATTGTGGCGTCGTGGTGGCAGCGATGAGATGATGGTGGTAGTGGTGGTGGTTGAGGTGGTGGTAGAAGGTAATTCGGTGGTGGTTTTGGTGGCGGAGGTTGTGTTTGTGGTGGTGGAGGTTGTGTTGACGGTGGAGGTTGAAAAGAAACTGAATTAATGAGTATTAATTGGGTACACTTATAGTGAGGGTATTATAGTAATGTTATTAGCTTAAAAAACAAGGAGGGATGATTATAAAAGTAGGGAGGGGTGATTGTGAAGGGGTGAATTTTTAGGGGCGTTTAATTAATCTTCCCTGTATTCCATCCAAACTTACTTCGGGTTTCCACCAGCCCTTTATTAGATAAAAAGACTTGTACACACTTCTGTTTTACATGATAAGTTATCTGTGTCGACGAAAGTTTGTACTTAATTTTCTTATATTTGGAATAAGAGGAACTGAAACAAGATGAGTAATTTCATAAACAATTTCGGCTTGTAAATGTTTGCAAAAGAATGAGCTGAAATATTTTCGGCCCATAATTTAATCTTATTTATCAGCCGAACAAAGCTCGAAACATGGTTCGACTTGGAAGCGAAATATACGTAACAACCGAAACATGGTTCGGCTTGGGTGCATTTTTTTCTGGTGAGCCGAAACATGGTTCGGCTTGGGCAAATTTTTTTTAATAACCCAAACTTTTTTTCACTTAAAAATTTTTTTTTTTTTTTTGATTTTCATTAAAACAATTATTAACGTAATTCTAATAATTAACTATTAATTATTACTACTAATTATTATTATCAATTCTAATTACGAAATTAAGCACTAATCATATAAGGGTAGATTAGCATTTTTAAAAAAATTAATGACCGTTTTGTCCCCATTTTGTCACTTAGGGGAGGCCTTGAAAGAAACGGAGAGGCCGTAAAATACGGTTCATTTTTTTGAACGATGGTTTGAATATGAACGAGAGGAAATCTGACGCAACATTGTCAGGTATAGCTAGTGGGGTTGATGTTTTGTACAAGGATACTGAGCACCAAACAAAAGAAGCGTCAGTTACTGGTAATATTGACTCAAGCAGGCAACATAAACCGAAAACGCTTAAAAAACACCGGATTTCCTACACCGGATTTTTACACCATAACGTGGCATGTTATGGTTGGCTCATTCTTATAGCAGGGGGCCTGCATATCTTGGGTGGGGTTGGGTGGGTGGGAATCTATGGTGGATGTTAATGCCACATAGGGGTGTAAGAAGATGGTGTAAAAAAACGGTGTCCCTGTAGCACGACTGAACATAAACAAACAGGAAAACCTGACGTAACTGACTTGTCAGGTACGAAAACTGGGTTGTTTGCTACAGGCAATGAGAAGGAAATTCCCGTGACTCAAAAGGTTAATAATGAAGTTGATAGTACAGTCAACTCTGGAGGTGGTCCTGAAAAGGACGTTTCGGCTGGCAAAACAGGTACTGATAAGGGGTTGTCAGGTACGGGTGTTGGAGGAAAAGGTGATAGAGCAACTATAACTCATAAGTCTGCGTCATGTTCCCATGTGAGACAGGAAAAGCTATCAGAATCACGTGAGTATGGGGTAAGTATGGTTGGTATGTCAACATCGAGCAAAACTGGTAGTTTGCAGATGAAGGATGGCAGCAAGGATGTGTCACTATCGGGTACAGCTGGAAATAATAATGTGTCTGTGTCAGGGCTGATTTCTAAAAATTCAGCTACATTACCAACTAAGGTTTTTCAGCCTAGGCGGGTTTAACTGGCATTGATGCCCTTAATAATGATGTTCTCTTTTTTGAGAAGAATAAGAAAAAGTGGGTTGATGATGCCCAGGAGGAGCAGGAAAAGCTAGATGCTGATCTAAGAGCTAAAAAAGAAGCGGTCCAGGCGCGTAATGAAGATGGGTCTCTTGAGGAAACTGTTGCTGAGACTCACTTTCTTGCTGAAGTCGAGAATGTTGTCCTAGGAAAGAAGGTAAGTAAGGATCCTAGTAAAGAAGACACTGTTTTATTAACTAGGGAAGAATTAATGGAGGTGGAAAAAATTGAAAATGATGTTGTTCGGGAAAAGTTCATAAATGATCCTGTTTATAGGAAGGAATGGTTAAAAGAAAAACATAAACTTCCTCCTGTGAATTTTAAAGGTATGTTTCCTGCAATATCCGGAAATTATGCCCCAAGTGACTATGAAGATTTTTGGACGGAGGAGTACGAGGAAGACGAAGAGGGTTATGAGGAATATGAGGGTTATGATGATACTATGACACGAATTTTCAATCATCCTTCATGTAAGGTTGGTCGATCAAGAGGAAAATTAAGAGGTGTTGGTACTAGGTGTAGATAGTCTGGTTTTTTCATTAAGTTTATTTATGTTAGCTATTTATGCTCTTCTTTTGAATCTTTTGATTCTATGTAACTTTTCATGATTTATAATACAATTTGGACTTAACAAAAAAAAAAACATCACAACCAGGTGCCACGCCAGCTGCCACGTCATCACAGTCAGGTGCCACGTCAGCATAAATTATATGGACCAGTGACACGCCGGCAGAAGAAATGACGTGGTAGCACGCCACGTCAGCGGAGCCGCACAGTCAGCAGACACGTGGCAGACATCAGTGGTACCACGTGTCAGATAACAGTGGTGCAGCGTGGCAGTAAGGGAGACGGCCACGTGTGCCTATGGGAATGACGACACGTGGCGCAGCTGACAGCGTGACGCGTGTCACCAGCGGTCAAAGCCGGCGACCGAATGTCGTCCTGTGCGCTTGCGCCACGTGTCATCATGTGCGCTTCGCCACCTGTCCGTCGGTTGACCCGGTCCTGTTAGACCGATCAGGTCAACAGGCCCAGTCGGGTGGGCCGACCCAGCCTGGCCTAGTTCGGTCTCCCTTTATGTGTATTTCTTTCTAGCCTTCTTTGGCCCATCTGCAGGCAATCCAGCGATCCATTTACGTAGCCCAACACCTGTGGGTCTGAAGGAAAGTTCAGGAGACTTCTAGAAGATTCTGGAGATACTTGCAGGTCAAGTAATCACAGTATTTCCATATTTCGAAATTAGGTCTTGATCTAACAGGCAACCATATAAATAGAGGGGTCTGGATCACCAAAAGGTACACAATCTTTCTCATACACATTCACCTGTGCAAAACACCTACTGACTTTAGCATCAGAGGGTTTTCTGCAGGTTTCGTGCGAAGATTGAAGACTGCAACCAGAGATCCAGATTTACAGTTTATGCGCTCTACATCAACAATTATTGTGTTTGTGCTGGAATTTATATTCGGGTACAATCAAATACATCATCGCGAAAATATCCTGTAATTTCCTAATGTCATCACACACCATAACGATGAATGTGTGAATTCTACGTAAAGAATAACTCAGCACATCGAGTGATTGAGTTCAATTCTCTAAGAACATTAATATCTGTGAAATAGGATAATCAATGCAACAAACTACTAGGAGGAGTTCATTCAACAAAGGTCATATTCTACATACAATTCCTAAAATCTATCACCGCGATCAGAATTGTATTGTACTACTTGTGAATGAACTGACTTAGCAAACGAAAGTCTTTGTCGACCGATGGCCATTAGGATTTTCTTTCTTTCTCTCGGGAGTCACAGCATAGGAGGGTTCTAAAGTCTTCTATTAAAGGGATGTGAAGAGCAGCTCTCTTGCAATCGGAGAAAGGAAGGGCCCGACACTTCTAAAGAGAGGAGGGATTCAATCTTGAGTTCGAGTTTGGAATAGGTTCATCGACGATTTCGTATCTGAAAACCTAATTCTAGTTGTAGATATGAACAAAAATCAATTTAATTTGCAACTTAAACTAATATACATCCAATCTTAATGCAATACGTCAATCATGCATTTATTAAGCACAGTAAAATAAGAACGATGATGAAAAGAATATTTATAACTCCAAAATTAATCAAAACGCATGTCTATTATATCCGACTACATCCCTAACCAATATAAGTGTTTAGCTAGAATTCAAATCCATAGAAAAATATAAAGAAAATAATTAAAAGCATAAAAACCCGTCGTTGCGACGCTCCAAACTTGCTCCAAACTCTGCCTCAAAATCCTCTTGCGTGAACAGTAAACCTTCGTCAAAAACTTCCATAAACTTTAGTCTGCCTGAACTCTTTTTATACTAACCGTCAAAAACCTAAACCTTCAGCTGGGCTAAACAACGACCCAACCCATCCAACTTGAACTGAGAACTTACTGGGCTAGAACAACACCCAACTTAGCCAAGCCCAAAACCTCAGACATCTGTCCGTTCCGTGGAACTGACAGTTCTCTTCCATGCCACACGTGCGAGTTGCACATACCCCTTCTTCTTCAGTCGGATACAGAAATCCGATAATCACCTTACCTTTTCGTCTGTGCGAACCGCACATCTCAGTCTTCTTCACCATTTCACCGGAACAGCAACCCACGGCATCAACTTTCCCAGATTTCCACAGACGACCCCCAATCACCTTCTCTTCAAAATTCCAGCAAGACCCAAGACTCAAATCCCCTTGAAATCCTCTATCTCACAAAGAATACCCCAAATCACCATCACCTCACCGGCGGCAGATGTCATATCCTCTCTCCTGTTTTGTCCTCATTGTCACAATGCTCATCATGAACCATCGTAATCCCTTCTCTTGTAACTTCTAAGACCTTGCCTGAACTCGACGAACAACTATCTGTATGGCAGTTCAGGTCATCATCATTTTCACGCCATCTCCAGTTATAGAGATGAAGAAGAAGACACCCGTTAGCGCGTGAGATAAGTTGGGAATAACCGGGCTGCCTCAATTACTGTTGGTAACTGAAGAATGGCTGCCTGCAGTAATTTTCATAAAATCCTTAATCCTTTCACCTGTTGGCTGCCTCCATAAATCATGTAGAACCATCTGTGCCTGCCCCCAGTAATTCTTATTTTGCGACACTTTTGAACCTTTTATTCTTCTTGTATTCGAAACCATCGACTCCGAGAGTTACCAAGTGATGAATTTAATTGTTATTTGCTTCATTTGTATTATTAAACCTCAAAGTACCTGCAAAATAGAAAACAATGTAAAATAAAGAATATATGAAGCATTGGCGGACATAAGTGTATCAATTAGGTACTCTTGAATAGGTGTTTTGAGCACCTATCACTATTCATCATCTTCTTCGTATACCATCATGGATTTGATGACCTTGCAGGTATATATGAGCTATAACTGGATTAAAGGTGATTATTGATAACACTAAAGTTGATCATAAAATTAATTGACGTTACCAAGATATTGCAATGCAATAGGAGAAGTTACCATTTAAGTATTTGGGTATGTTGTTAGATCATTGTTCGGTCAAACCTAATAGTGTTGATACAATGATTGATTTAGCCTACTAGAGTTTAGATTTCAGAATTAAGATATAGACGAAGTAGTTGAGACCTTGAAGACCAAGACAGAGATTACGAAGACGTCATATATTCTTCATCGACAAAAGGTTAGTAGGAGTTGTGACATTATATGGAATTTCTTCTATTCTACTTATTTTATCTTTCAAAATCGTCGGCTACTTTAGTGGTAACTATAGTTTATTGAGATGTTTTTATCTTGTCAACATAACCATGAGTTATGTTGACATACTTTCCCGACCATGAGTTATGTTGGTATACTTTCCCGGTGTACTAAGTTTACAAGATACATGAGATAGATTCAATACACTTTTCATTACAATGGTTTGCTTGCAAATCACATGTAGGAGAATGCGTGAATCTAAGGAGTGTTATAGAGCTGAGTCATGGATTATAGCTCACGACATATCCACGTCTAAGTACGGAAATTGGCTTAGTCCAAGTACTTAGAGCGGATCCAGTTGAAACCCTAATTTGGCATCAGGCAGTTCGCAAACCGCTCCACATACAAGTGCTCCGGATTTTCCTGCTGAGTTCCAAAAACGTCGAATTGTACACCTACATGTACGTGTACAGTTGCTCCGATGTTTTAGGCCTGAATTCCAAGATCAGGAGGTTCGCGAACCTCTTAATGGCAATTTTCGGGATTGCTACGCGGGTTTAACAGATAACTCATTCTCTCTTGGATAGACTTGATCCTTATCACAAAAATATATTATGCGGTCTATCTAACGAATCTTAATAAGTCAATATGATTCAGTTGTTCACATTTCTGATGGATCTTTATCTTGAAGTAGTTTATGAGCTAGCAAACTATTTGGCAGATAAATGTTAAAAGATTTTCATATTTGATTAAACTGTAAATCTTTGTGTGCAAGTCGAGTAACATGCATGTTTTACACGGGCACGTTTTACACGAGAACTAGCTAACTTGTAGCACATGGACTCTATTGATTTATCTCAAAGCAACCTATCTTATTGATTGCTATAAATAGAGGGTTTTAGAACGAAAACCACAAGCATCAAGCAGGCGTAAAATTTCTCTGTGGAATTGTGCGTAAACTCTTTGCACTTCGGTATAAGATTGTTGTGGTGGTCATGTAAGTGATAACATACCTTTGTGGTAATTATCAAAGTAACATGTAACATTGGTAGCCTGATCTCGTTCTTGTTTATTCCACGGTCCTTCTCTTCTGCAATAAGTTCATTCAAGAACAGATACGCGATAACATGGTTTTAAGTGAAGCAACGTACGGCTGCACGTTCGTGTTGTATGAAGAGTTGCGGTTGTGTAAGTTTCTTAAGTGATTCTTTTCACAGCTGAGGTAGAGACAAGTTGGGCATCTTTTACTTGATTTACATGTCAGCCTTCACTTGTAAGTAGATTTTCGTATAACCTTGATCATATCTAAAGGAAGTCACTTTCGTATGTTAAATTATGAAGGACAATTCGAAACATACACCAAATAATAGAGATTGCAAATCCGAAGTTATCTCAAGCCTTTACCAACGGTTAAAGCAATTCCTAGGTCTGTAAAGGACGTCAGCTAGGGGAATCAAGTGCGTAGGGTCTTGCGGGATCCAAGAGACGTAAGGAGCGCGACAATAGTTAATTCGCTTGGAGGGTGGAATTGGTCTTTGCTACATCCGCATTATATCTCTGATTATATAATTAAAGCAAACACAAGTAGTACGTTATTATAACCTGCAGTTAGTTCTCAATCCTTTCGAGAGATTCACCAAGACTTGCTTGCGTTTGAACTGATCACTTGTGATCCAACTCAGGTTATCACAGATTTGGATATTGATTTTTGAGATCGTCCATATCTTACCATAAGATTCACGAACCCAAACGAAAAGTTAGTAGTATTTCGGTACCTCTGCTTCAATTGGTATCAGAGAAGTTAAACACATAAAAGGCGTAACTGTTTGTGTTTATCGAGGTTCATGAATTATGGCGTACCTTAGCAATTCGTAACCCTATCGCCAATTTATTATACCAGAAGCTACAACGCTATCTTCAGAAATTTGGGTTCTGATAAGCTTGTAAAAATGCTTGAGACTCATCGCAATGAAATCATGTGACTACACGCTCGAAAAACAAGAACTCATGGAACTTCTTGATCCTGACAGATTTCGAGTCATCACTCTCTGTAGACTCCTCCAAAGTCTCAACATCAGTTTTGTTGAATATATCGAAAATATTCAAGAACAAAGAAGTAAGCATGCCAATACACGTTGTTTTGAATGCGAAAATCTAGGTCACATTGACAAAGAATGCCAACTTCATGTATCAAGAAATTCAAAGCTTGCGAGGCATCCTTCTAACCCCATGTTTACCCCTTTGGTTAAACATAGGAAAGAAAGGCAAAAAACTATGTTCCAAAGGAAACCCAAAACAAGAATATGTCTCATCTTGGCAATTGTCATCCTGAGATTTGTGAGTATCCCTATACTCATGCCTACTCTCCCTAACAGCTCCATGATAGGATTTTCTCATCATGTATACTTGTACGAGTAGAAAATCTGCATAGGTACTCGAGGTACCACATCCATCAGATCTACTCGCACATACAGTAGATAATTGTAGTTTGTAGTCCGAAGACAGTAGAACAGCATCGAGGATGTAATGAACAGTGATGAAAAGCTAAGTAATGCAATATCAACAAGATAAAATAACTTTCTGTGTATTACTACTGCTGAGATTACATGAATTAAACCCTAAGGAACCAGAGGAGATCACAAACCTAATCTCACTCTTGCTACTTAGGCTCAACCAAACAAGAATCCAACCCCTACAACATTTTCCAAGCTCGCTTTATATAGGCCGAGCTTGGGTGGTTTACAGCTAATAGAGACAAACGACTCAATCGTGGTGGTGTCAGTTTCTGTCGAGTAAGGCGGTTTACTCTCCGAAGCTGAACCCCGGGCTTCGGTCCTCTGCGGTAGTCCGAGTCCTTTCTACTCCGAGTCTTTACTTCGCCCAAGCACAGCTTCTTTTCCTTTGTCGGTCCGAGACATTGCTGCTTAATCCTTTCGATGTGACTTTACTTTCTGGATCTGAGACACGTGGTCCGAGGGGTTTTCACCCCCTACAATACTTGTGATGAGGAAATGTGTAGGGAAGTAGGTTAGATTCTTGTAGATTTTCTTTTGTAGTCTTTTTGGGTTTTTCGATTAAAGTCTTGAGTGTTAAGCCATTGCTCCATCAAGCCAAAAAAAAAAAAATTATTTTTGTAGCTCTCAAAATCAAAATAAAAATGGAGAAATTATTACTATTGTAAAAATAACCTGTCAATATTATCTCAAGAGAATATACCTTATTTTCCTTTATTTGGAAAAATATACACTTTCACTTTTGTACAAACTCTTATTGAGTCTCATACAAAAAGGAAATCTGTATTAAGGTAGAACTTTAGGCTTTTAAGGAGTCTGAATTCTGATACAAGATAAACTCGTAATTAGGGTTTCAAACCCCAATAGATATACGAGGTACCGAATACCGCAGAGATCACTTTTCCTGGCTCCGTGCGGTTCGCGAATCTAAACCCTAGGTTTTGTATTACAAATTTCTCCAGAATCGAGGCAAGTATTTCTGATTTTTTTGAGATTCACATCAAGAATGTCTGTGAAGGGCTTTACGTTTTCGATCTTGCTTTTGTAGATATAACCTTCTCAAGTGTTCTTTCTCTCAAGGTTATTGAAAGATTCTTTTCATGCGAAGGATTAAAGGAAAGGCAAGGGTTGATCCTCCTACTCCACCAAAAGAGAGCTCCACACTAAGGAAAAACAACAAATATTATCGTGATTCATACCTTGGAATCACCTTTTATGATGAGAAGTGCTATCAACTCTATCTTAGAATCAAAGATATACCTCTCATCATGGAAAGGTAACTTGTTGATAGTATAAGGTTTCAAGGTGTGGTAGAATATGTTAAATCCTTTAATTTGGGTAACATATTTGATGGAAAATCTTCTGACGGAATGGTCAAAGAATTCTTTGCCAACATTCATGAGTTCGATAACAACTCTTCAGCTTTAAAACAATGGTCGGGAAAACAAAAATTGAGGTAAATTGTGATCTCATTGCAAACATTACACAGCTGCCATGTGAAGGTATTCAACTACCCAGATATGTGTTTGCAAGACCATCCAAGAGAAATGTTTTCATCAACCTTTTAGGTCACGTCGTTCCATGGGATCACAAGTTTCCAACGAAAGATCTATCTTTAGAGTTTAAAACATTTGGGAAGCTCGGCGTTGCTAACCTATGTCCATCAATGATGGTCAACTCTTTGTGGGGTCAAGATTTTGCAGAATTGGTTTTCTACTTAAGGAGCAAACAAGAGATCAACCTATGTAAGATGATTTTGTATATTACATGGGAGCAATGCCTTGTCGTGTCAAAAATCTGGGTTTTTCATCTCTTATTAGAAGGATTTGTGATCATTACAATATCAAACCCTTTGGAAAATTGATTGGTGAATCTGATAGCTCCGTCAACAAAATGTTAACTAATGTTAACAAACGCAAAATGTGTGAAAACTTGGAAACAAAAGAATCATCTCCACACTACTATGTAGAAGAAACTCATGACGACAATGAAGTCGTAAATCTTCTCCACACTAGTATCAAAAGACAGAAACGTCTTGAAGTGTTAGAGCATGGCTCGGTCAACCTCACTAAGTGTTGGTATGTCAAGCTCAGTTCCCAAATTTAGTGATCAAAACTCGACCGCTTGAAACACACGTTAGGTAAAGATTTCATTAAGTTAGCTTTAGGTTGTGGAAGATTTTGGAAGGATTTAGAATCACTACATGAAGAGTCGAAGAATCGAGGAGTAAACGAAGATATCCAGCTACGCATTCAAGAGGTTAGTGAATCTAAATAACGTGATTCCATTATCTTTTACGCTTGTGCTACAAAATACAAAAACATAACTTAATGCTTGAGCTTTACGTATGACTTGATCACTTGTGATCAATGTGTCTTAAGAGATAACTCCAAGATATCTCTTTCAGTATTATTGTTGTAGTTATGACATTCTATATTGCTTAGAGCTTTTCTTCTCCATCACAGTATTGTGTCTCGACTTACCTTGTCTGACTATCGAATTGATTAGTACGTATTTGTATGTGCTAATGTAATTGAGATCGTGACTCACACTTATGTTGTGTGAACTCGATATACTGGTTTTCTGAGTTCGAATACTATATTGTTGGCTCTTATTTCTATAGTTCGGAATCATTCATTTGATTCTTGACATATGAACATCTAAAATGCCATATTCACTTTTAGATTTCGTAACCATATTACTGTTTTCTTATCTTATAGACTTTAGAGTTCGAAACTTCAATGTAGGTTTTGGTAAAACTGACTTTAATTTCGAAACCTTAATTTGGTTTTGTGTCCATATGTTATTGCGTCCGAAACTTAATTATAAGTTGTGGCCAATGAGAAAACTTGATTCGAAACTATGTTTGCTGGCTAACAGTGACTTGGGAATCGAGACCAATGAGTCTTGACCATGTGACTTCTAAAAGGTCTATAATAAAGACTTTGGGGTTTCCTAAAGGTTTATGTGAACCGGGAAATATAACATGTGCGTCAAGGACAAAAAGGTGTGATACTGAAACGTCTCTTGACCACATGAACTCTCAAGTTCGACACCAAACATTTGTTCCGAAATAATATGTGTTTCTTCTTTCGAAACCTAATCAGCTTTTGCTAAAACAAAAATCTAAAGTCCGAAATCTTAATTTGATTTCGTATATGGAATCTAGATTTGGAAACCTAATTCGGTTTCAGTCATATATGAACTTTAGAATCTGAAACCTAACTTTGGTTTCTGCCAAACAGAATGTAGATTTCGAAACCTAAATACTGGTCATCTTAGAATGCGTATTTCGAATTTCAAACTCTATCATTTTGATTTGTGCTTCAACGAATTAATGAGTTTGATATTCTCAGTTTAAAGTTTGAAATTGTACATCTTCAATGTACAACTAAGTTAGTTTGAGTCATCATCATAAATATGGTTCGTCGCTCTAGTTAGTTGACACATGATTTCTTTAGGCGAAGGTTAAGAGGTGTTGGCATTAGGCATCAATAGTCTTTTTTCGCTTTAGTTATGTTACATTCATTATGTTATTTTTTTGGATCTTTTGATTCCATGTAATTTTTTCATGATCATTAATAGAATTTGGACCTACCAAAAAAAATAGTTGACACATGATTTCTGGTCAATGTACACGATTCCAATGTATACGTGATTAGATCGTCGTATATATACACTACATGATCAAACATTCAATTGATTATTATTTTGATGTTTGATGTAAATTCTCGCATTAACGTGATTATCTACATTGGAATCGTGAATTCATGAGGATCAACATTTTGATATTACTCGGAGAATCATACACGGTACTTTCAATGGTATATCTATATTGTATGATTCGGAATGTCTTTGAACCTACGTGTTCACTTAAGCTTAACACACAAAGCTTTTCCATGTTTGCAATGATACGTTTATGCGGAACGTTAGCCACATTGGACATGATCCCACTTCCACCTAGGATCGATCTGGCACGTCCAGCAATGCCTAGGAAGTGATGTCGACATTATCAAAGCTGATGATGACATTTGGAAGTAATAATACCATAAGATGATTTTCAAAACCAAGGACACGGTTTTCGAATTGAACTCTATCCCAGAGAGTATATTTGGTAAGCATTATATTTCGAATTAATGAAATATCCAAATATATATTATTGAGTATTATTTGCTTTAATGCTTTTGGCCAACCATTTAATGAAGCATCTTTTTCATTAATGTAAAATGCTAAAGTATTAGATCTCATTAAATGCTATGACTCTATGTGAGGAATTTCAGATTTGTTATGGAATGTGCTTTAATTGTATTTCCGAAATTAAGTTAGCCTCATTCAAAGCTAAGCCTTGGTAATATAAATAGGAGTGGTATTCCTCCTGAAAGCTTTGTCCATCTACGAAGTTTCATTCTTCGGAAAAGTAAGCTCGTGATACCCCATATTCCTTTCAGTTTTTGAGCTTTTGTTCTCGGTCTGGATTAGTCTGAAAGTCTTCTCTTAGGGATCGAGAATCCTTGAAGTACCTCTTCAGGGAAACTAGTTTATGTTTACTAGTCTTTTTTGTATTGTACTTGTGTTTTGTTATATCACGTCTATTAAAGTCTTACAATCTTGTTTATTCTACGGTTCTTCTCTTCTGATATAAGGCTACTCAAGATCGTAGTGATTAGAACAACTCTTTATCTATTAACCTGGATTTGTCAGCAAGCCGTTTTCGGTTTGTGTGTCTAATCTATAGATATTGAGTGGAATCAAGATCGCTGTTATTGGGTTTATTTTTGCAGGTACAGGTTCATCAACATCATATCATATTTTACTGCATCCATTATTGCTTGATTCCAACTTGGACGACAAGGTTGCTCTTTCGAGAGTTTTGGTTTCAAAACATTGTTTGATATCTCGAGGGGTTTATTACCAAGTAAACTTAAATAGCCTCGTTCTTGGTGTAAAACGACTTCAGTGAAATATCTGTTAAGTTACCAAGGATATCATTCAGTGGTTTGACCTGCCGCTATTTGGTTGTTGTCCATAAGGTTGTAATCGTCCGATTGGAGGTCAGGTAGCGATAGTCTTCACGAAGGACTGTGGAGCAACTCTTAAGGAAGACAGTAAAGGACGTTTGTTTCTCTAAGGGAGTACATGTGCGTGACCACCTTGCTGTGGTTGGAGGCATAGGAATACTGATGGGAAATCTTTGTGACTAATAGTCGTATTAGAGTCATATTGTTTACACCAACTAGTCCAAAGTCTGAGAGTATGTGTGTTGATCGTTTAATTCTTAAGAGTATTCAAACTGGACTAGGTCTCGGGGGTTAACTACGAGTTTGTAGTTTCCTCGTTAACAAAATTCTTGTGTGTACTTTATTTTATTTCCGCATTGTATTTGACTTGTCATTTATAATTAAAGTATCGTACTTGGTTGTTGACATTGTCTTTTGTTATCTTGTATTGACTCCCTTTGCGTGAATCAATCAGTTACGAAAGAGATCTTGTTCTTGAGTTATTGATTACGGGAACCGTTCAAGGTTTGACGTATATGTTGCCTAAAATAAAAGATTGGGGGTGTACTCGGTACCTCCATATTTTCAATTGGTATCAGAGCAGGCAAATACCTTAAGATCTAACAATCTGTGTTTGGCTCGATCCAACCTATAAGGAAAACATGAATAAGAGCAATGATTCAAGTTCTGTTAACGTACCTCCAAGATTTGATGGGACAAACTATCTATGGTGGAAATCTGCCATGAAAACTCATCTTATGTCTAAAGATTTTGGCATCTGGTATTATGTTGTCAAAGGATATACTCGACCGAAACTTAAGGGGTGACTCCTTGAGGTTAAAGATTTTCACAATTATACGGTTGAGGAAAAGACAAAAGAAAAGAAAAACTATGACGGTTTGGATATAATATTCAATATAGTTTACACCCACATATTCCTTATTGTGAAGCATCTAAAGAGGCCTGGGATACACTAGAAACTGTGTTTGAAAAAGAATTTTCTGAAAAGAAAAATAAACTGCTTGACCTTGGTCTGGAATGTGAAATGTTAAGACAATATCAAAATGATCTTGATGCAAAACAAAAATCTTCTGATCTTGAAATATCTGAGGATAATAATGCATATACGACAATGTCATCTAGCACTTCTCTCTCAATTCCAAAATTTGTATGGGGACACGAATGCACTACTTACGAAGAAAGATTTTCAGTGATCTCAGCCAATCATAAAGGTAAAGATTATGTTAACTCTGTTGGTTTATTGGTTGAAGTTAAATCTACTTGCGTAGATGAAAATGATCATATGTTGGTTGCTAAATTACTTGACAAGTTAGATAATCTCAATTCGGAAAATCTACTTCTCAAGGATCGTCTTCCATTAAGTGAGAAGACTTTATCCGACAAGTCCAATGAACTTGAAAAACTTCCTGATGAGTTCTCTAAAACCAAGTCTTTGAAAGAGAGTAAAATAGAAATGTTATACCGTGACCTTCAATGACTTTCTGGAAGCTCTCAGAAGGTTTCTGCTATGTTGTTTGGTCAACAGTCCGTGGGATGCTCTAGTGGTCTTGAATTTAAATAGCAATCATCGTTTGGCACAAACTCGATGAAGTTAACTAGTTCACTCACTATCGGAAAAAGTCTTAATGCAAACGATAAATTTTGCAACTATTGTGGCTGTAACTCTCACTGTCGAGAATCCTGTCTGGACTCCTTAAAGAGTTTCCAGTTTATTTCCTCACTTCGAAGAATTTTGAAGGAAATTGAAAATGAACTGGCTAATTACAGTAAACAATGTAATAGGACTCAAAATAACATTAAGCCTCAAAATACAGAGTTTATAAACCGCAGGAAAAATAGAAGAAAAAATAGGTCTATGTCTTCCTGTATTCCTGAAAAATCTGGTGATATTGTGAAATGTGTGGCTAATCACCATTAGCTAGACAAGGCACTTGGCACACTAAATGAATATGCTAGACACTTGGTTCCCTTCTCATGGAAGCTAGATACTTAGCTTGCTCCTTCTCATGCAAGCCATACACTTAGCATTTTTCTTCTTAACAAGCTTGACACTTGCTATTCCTTTGTCATGCAATATTAACACTCTAACTATGTGTAGCATCCATGTACTATAAATTGAGTGCTTGTTCTCATTGTAGAACACACCAAAATAAGTAACAATGAAAACTCCTCCTCTCCCATTTCTCTCTACTTTTATTTTCTTATATTTAGTTTCTTCTAACTTCTATACTCTAAAGTTATAATTAGCTAGTAGTAACCAACTACATTTATAGCACGTTATCAGCACGACCTGCTCGGTCGGGCATAGTAGTCTTGAAGATCATCAACAATATATATTCAAGGGCATAAATCAAGAGAAAGTAAGAGATACTAGTTTTTATTGTGGCATTTAAAATCCAAGTACACAATATCTATTACACTCCTTTAATATGTCAAATTTGGTCCATCTTGATTTTGCTCCTCTTGAACCTACTGGAGAAAATTACATTTCATGGGTGCTGGATGCTGAGTTGCACCTAGAAGCCAAAAATCTTGGTCATACGATCAAGGGTGATGTGGAAATTCCTATTAATGAGCGGGCTGGTGTTGTAACTTACTTGCGCTGTCACCTCTTTCAATCTCACATAGATGAGTATGTCAATTATAGAGATCCCCTTGCTCTATGAAATATCCTAAAGGAGAGGTGTGACCACTTAAAGGTGGTTACCCTGCCAAAAAATCGAAATGAACTGATTCATATTTAAAGATTTTAAATCTGTATCGGCTTACAACTCAGTGTTGTACAAAGTTGGTGCCAAATTAGAATTATGCGGCGAGCCGGTATCGGAAGAATCCAAGCTAGAAAAGACATTTAGTACATTTCATTCATCTCAGATTGTACTGCGACAAAAATATCGTGAACGTCGTTTCACTCGATATTCAGAATTAATATGTTGTCTTTTATTGGCTGAACAAAATAATAAGTTCTTGGTGACAATCACGAATCACGTCCTTGTGGCTCTGGCGCCGTCCCAGAGGTTAATAAGATATCCTATTCTGGAGATGGACGTGATAACGGTAAGTAGGGTTATCGTGGAAAGAAAACTAAACGTGGAGGCCGAAAACACAAAAATGGCCGCAACCACCCGTTTAAATATACAGATGCAAAGAAAGCGAAAGGGAAAGAATCATCTTATGATGCTCCCAAGAAAACTGACAACCGTCAAGGTTGCTATCGCTGTGGTTACAAGAATCACTGGGCTAAAATATGCAGGACTCCACCACATCTCTGTGAACTTTACATGAAAGCTTTAAAGGAAGTCGAAGCAAGAAATGAGATGAATCTGCTGAAGCTAGAGCTTCCACTGAATCTCCTACTCTAGGGGTATCAAGTTACTTAACTGACTTTGATGGCTTTAACGGAGTTGAGCATGGGACTGAATATGACCAATTTACTAGTATTAGTATGAATTAAGGTTCTTAATGTATCTCGTACTAGTAGTACTTTTGCTTTTGTTTGATGTGTTTGCTTGTGCTACTTTTGCTTTAGTTTGGTGTTTTTTTTTTCTTGTACTACTTTTGCTTTGCAGGTTTATGTAATGTAACATTAATAAAATTTGTAATGTAATATATCTATATTGTCAAATTACTTTGTGCAATATTCTTACACCTTTCTTTTCTATGAAAGGTTATGGACTCCGAAGGCAATTCAGACGGTGAATTTTGTCTAGTTGATAGTGGGACAACGAATTCAATTTTCCGAAATACTAAATATTTCGTGACCTTGAAGAAATTCAAGGCTAATATTAATACCATATGTGGCACATCTAAACTTTTAGATGGCGCTAGTAGAGCGTGTTTCTCATTACCCGGTGGTACCATACTCATTATCTACAATGCTTTATATTCCTCCAGGTCCCACAGGAATCTGTTGTAATGGGTACCACATTGAGACGAGAAATGAGAATAATATGGAGTACCTGTATGTTACATTATCAAATAAATGTGATAAGCATGTTGCTGAGAAGCTTGAAGCTCTCGCATCTGGGTTATAACATACAAAGATCCATAAGGTCGAGTCTTATGCTATCATAAATCGAAATTTTTATGACCCCAATGCTTTTACGTTGTGGGATGACCGACTTAAACACCCAGGTTCTACTATGATGAGTAGAATTGTCCAGAACTGTCAAGGACATCCCTTAGAAAAATCTATGTTCAAAGAACTTGATTGTACTGCTTGTTCTTTGGGGAAACTGATTATTAAACCGTCTTTGAAAAAAATAGTTCTGGAATCCCCTCCTTTTGTTACAAAGGATACAGGGTGATATATGTGGTCCAATACATCCTCGGAGTGGACCATTTCAGTATTTTATGGTTCTAATCGATGCGTCCACGAGATGGTCATATGTTTGCTTATTATCCACACGTAATCAGGATTTTGGCCGGCTACTTGCTCAAATTATTAGATTACGTGCACATTTTCCTGATTATTCCATAAGGTCCATTCGCCTTGATGGTGCAGCATAGTTTTCTTCAATGGCTTTTGATGCTTATTGCCTATCTTTAGGCATAGACGTAGAGCACCCAGTTTCCCATGTACATACATAGAATGGTCTAGCAGAATCATTCATCAAGCATCTACAACTTATTGCTCGGCCTATGCTAATGAAAACTCAACTCCCTGTTTCTGCTTGGGGACATGTTATTTTACATGCTGCACCACTGGTACACTATCGTCCAAGTGCAAATAATCAGTTTTCCCATATGCAACATGTGTCAGGTCATCAGCCAAACATATCTCATTTGCGTATTTTGGGTTGTGCTGTTTATGTACTATTGCACCACCACAGCGCACCAAGTTTGGCCCACAACGTCGACTTAGTATATATGTTGGCTTGCACTCACCATCTATCATTCGATATCTTGAACCATTAACTGGGGATGTTTTTACGACAAGATTTGCATATTGTCACTTCGATGAGAAAGTCTTCGCACCGTTAGGGGGAGGAGAGACACCGTCAGATAAACGACGTGAATTAACCTGGTATACACCAGGTATATCTCATCTCGATGTTCGCACCAGTCAATGTGAAACTCAAGTGCAAAAGATTATACATCTTCAGAACATTGCAAATCAAATGCCTGATGCATTTACAGATACAACAAAAATAATGAAATTGAATATACCAGCTAAAAATGCTCCTGCTCGGATTGATGTCCCTGTAGGTAAAGCCACTGACGTGGTAGAAAAAGAGTCTTCAAAGACACGCCTGAAGCGTGGACGACCAATTGGTTCAAAAGATTATGCTCATCGAAAGAGGAAAGGCCAATCGCAATCATTAAAAGATAGAGCTCCTGAAGAGCCTATCACGGAAAGATCCTCACTCTCTGACCATATATCTCCCGACGACGAGACAATAGAACCTCAAAATGAGGAAGTTCCATTGAACTGTGCATGCACATTTAACAGAGAAGTTTGGGATCGCAATATAATGGTTGTCGACGACATATTTTCATTCACAGTAGCTACTGATATTGTTATAGATGATGATAGTATTGAACCACACTCTATAGAGGAATGTCGTCAACGAGATGATTGGTTGAAATGGAAAATGGCAATCCAAGCAGAATCGAAATCTCTCGCTAAACGCAATGTTTTAGGAACTGCAGTCCAGACACCCAACACTGTAAGCCCTGTCGAGTGCAAATGGGTGTTTCTGTGTAAGCGAAATGGTAAACATAAATTCATTCGTTATAAAGCGAGACTAGTGGCACAAGGTTTCTCTCAAAAAACCAGGGATTGACTATGAAGAAACATATTCACCTGTCATGGATGCAATTACCTTGGTATTTGATTAGTTTGGTAGTCCTTGAAAGACTCGACATGCATATGATGGACGTGGTTGCTGCATATCTATATAGAAAATTAAATACAAATGTATACATGAAAATCCCTGGAGGATTTCAATTATCAGCAGAAAAACCATGCCACATGTATTCACTAAAACTTAATCGAGCCTTGTACGGTTTGAAACAATCTGGACGTATGTGGTACAATTGTCTAAGTGAATACTTACTAAGTCAGGGATATGTAAATAATCCTATATGCCCATGTATTTTCATTCGAAAGGCGAACTTAGGGTTTGCTATACTTGTTGTATATGTTGATGACATCAACTTAATTGGAACTCCCCAGGAACTCCAAAGGGCTATCGAATGCCTGAAAAGAGAATTCGAGATGAAAGATCTCGGCAAAACTAAATATTGCCTCGAATTGCAGATAGAGCATTCTGCAAGCGGAATTTTAGTCCATCAAAGGACATATACTGAGAAAATCCTCAAACTCTTTGGCATGGACAAAGCTTATCCGCTAAGTACTCCTATGGTAGTGAGCTCACTTAATATTCATCGTGATCCTTTTCGTCCCAAAGAAGAGGATGAGTCACTCCTTAGTCCTGAAGTACCATATATGAGTGCAATCGGCGCATTGATGTACCTAGATCAATGTACTAGACCTGACATTTCTTTTGCAGTGAATTTATTATCCAGGTACAGTTCCTCACCAACAAAGAGACACTGGGTAGGTGTAAAGCATATCTTTCGATATTTTCGCGGAACTACAAACCTTGGCTTGTTCTACTCGAGGAATCCAACTAAAGGGTCTCAAATAAAGGGATACGCGGATGCCCGTTATCTTTCTGATCCACACAAAGCTTTCTCTCAGACAGGTTATGTATTTAAAAGTGGTGGAACTGCGTTCTCATGGAGATCTTGCAAACAGAGTCTTCCAGCCACTTCCTCAAATCACTCAGTGATTATTGCTCTACACGAAACAAGTAGAGAAGCAGTATGGTTAAGATCACTAATAGGGCATATCATAGGCTCTTGTGATTTGCCACCAATCACCAACACCGCAACAGTGATTTATGAGGACAACTCGGCATGTATAACTCAAGTCAAAGAAGGCTAAATCAAAGGTGATAGAATAAAACATGTTTCTCCCAAGATGTTTTTCTCTCATCATATTTAGAATAACAAGGAGATTGATACAATCATGTGATAATTATGTTGATCTATTCACCAAGTCATTGCCAACAACGGTCTTCCGAATATTGGTTTATGGAATCGGAATGCGTCACATTCACGAGCAGACAAATTAATATAGATTTTAATTAGGGGGTTTTGATCAGGGGGAGTTTTGTTGGACCTTAAACGCACTACACTCTTTTTCCCCTAGTCAAGTTTTTTCCCATTGGGTTTTACTTGATAAGGTTTTCAATGAGGTAGTATATGCGTGTCCAGCACAAGACGTCGTGCGTTGTACTCTTTTTCCTTCATCCAGGTTTTATCCCATGAGGTTTTCCTGACAAGGTTTTAACGAGGCAACATGAGCTAATGTCTAAGAGGTAGTAATCCTCAGATGGTGGTCATCCAAGGGGGAGTATTGTGAAATTTGTGACTAACCACCATTAGCTAGACAAGGCACTTGGCACACCAAATGATGAATATGCTAGACACTTGGTTCTCCTTCTCATGGAAGCTAGACACTTAGCTTGTTCCTTCTCATGCAAGCCATACACTTAGCATTCTTCTTATTAACAAGCTTGAAACTTGTTATTCCTTTGTCATGCAATATTAACACTTGTCTAACTATGTGTAGCATCCATGTACTATAAATTGAGTGCTTGTTCTCATTTGTAGAACACACCAAAAGAAGTAGCAATGCAAACTCCTCTACTCTCCCATTTCTCTCTACTCTTATTTTCTTATATTTAGTTTCTTCTAACTTCTATACTCTAAAGTTATAATTAGCTAGTAGTAGTAACCAAAAACATTTATAGCAGGTGAGATTTTATCTCACATTTAGATGTAAAATTAAAATGATTGGGTGCTTTCTTACACATAAGAATAAATAAGAGATAGCATTTATTTTTTATATATTTTTTAATTTTTAATTTTTTTGATAATCAAACCACTAGTATTTCATTCCAATTAAGAAACGTTTAATGGTGATTTTTAAGAAAAACAAATACATCATGAACATGAAGCAAATACAAAGAATGATGCAAAACGCAAATAAATCGCGAAGAGAAAGAGCGATCTACAACGATAGCACCCACTTCTTGTGCGACGAGATTGGAGAAGAAATGTATTCGAAATTAAAATCTGACCATTTTAAATGATTTTCTTCTTGATAAAGAGATACTCCTATTAGAGAGGCGTGATTTGCCCAAAAACTCTTCATGTGTAGCGAATAACCCGGTAGCCAAGAACTTGATCTAACCCGTGTCGAATCGCTAATGTAATTGTATCCCAGATCGAACCACGAACAGATCTATAGAAAGAAACACTATCAAGTGTGGATAAAATCGCTAAATAGCGAAGACAATAATCGCCAAAAAGTGGAAGAAATTATTAAAAACTACAAATAACACCTAAAACAAGATTTAAAACACAATAAACAAATAAGGACTAGATCTGAGCAAAGAAGGAAGAAAACGATGGGTTTTTCCAACTTTTTGAGAAGGAGAAGAAGAGAGAAAAAAAAGTAACTTTTTATTTAATATTAGATAATAAAATTGAATATTTTATTTTTAAGAAGAGGAAAAATATTATTGCCTTATTTCGAAATCAGTTAGAGTAGGAAATCTAAATCTTTATTTCGAAAAACTCTTTCGAAAAAATCTTTCTTTTTTGGCGAATGGCTTCGAATATTAGACCCTATTATTTTCGGAAATCACATATTTTCGGAAATAGTTTCCTTTTCTTTACCCCTTGTGCATATATAAGACTTGCATTTCGATACAACTTCTTACATCTTCTCTTGAAACTTGCTAAGAGTGCTCAAGAACATGGATATAGGCAAAGGTGTTTGTGGTATTCAAAGGTGGTTTATTTACGAACCCAACATGGATTCCGAACCCATCATGGATTTATTTACAGGAATTTTTATATAATGTATGATTGCTAATACTGGTGGAAAGAAGAAAGATTTGATTCAACAAGATCTAATCGGTTGCCTATTAAGTGATTTCGAAGTAGTCAAAAATCAACTCGAAGTTGCTTTCAAAGAAAAGAGCAAGTTGAATGAATAAATGGATGATTTGTGCTCCAAGATGATGTTTCTCAAGAGATATGCGTAGGGGTGCATATGGGTCGGGTTGGGTCGAGTTTGGCACCCACCCGCACCCAACCCGCCGAAGGCTGGTGACCAAAGTTATCACCCGCACCCAACCCAACCTCCAACGGGTCGGTTTTCACTCGACCCATCAATAGGCCGAGTCTGGTGCGGGTGGGTGCGGGTATACCCGTCATTCACCATTTTTCCTCAAATCCTCTGTATGAAAAAAAAACAGACAAACAAGCCTCCATTGATTCAAAGTTTTTTTTTTTGTTATCACCACCTTTCATTTTCTAATAAAATACTTTAGAATTACTATCAGATGCAGATGGAATCAATCTTGTATCAAGTAACTTATGAATCCCATCACGGATGCTTGAAAATTCAATTTGAAATTTGGATCTTAGATCTATAATCACGAATCATTCTC
>JAJJMA010155371.1:0-22082 GCA_023529015.1 Papaver nudicaule | reverse complement strand
CGTTATCCACCCCCGATTTTGTATTTTGCTCTGACTTTTTCTTTTGGTTTAGACTTAGTCTTATGGGGCTACTAGTTTAGTACTAGTAGCACCAAAAGCGTGGTCTAAAGTGGTAGTACTACTTCTCTCTCCTAGCATTTGGTAGTAGTCGAAGTAGTAGCTACTACTGAAACGTTGAACGGTTCAGCGCTGAAAAAGCGAGAAAACGCTGAATGGTTCAGCGCTCAGCGTTGAATGGTTCAGCGTTTTCCTTCAGCGCTGAACGGTTCTGCGTCAAATAACTTTTCCGAGTTTGACCTTTTTTTCATACACCCAGTTGACACCTTCAGCAATATATCCTGTTTCTAACTCTGTTTTCTCACACTCACGTTACACCACCAATCTACAAACACCGGTTATGCAAAAATGAACAAATTTCATACCAAAAAATTCAGAAAACAAATACAAGTTGCACTATATGTAAATTAAAAGATAAATTTTCATTAATAACTTAATTACATTAAAAATTAAATCCGCTCATTCGAGTAATGTGTTCGCTACACTTTTTAGAGAAAATTACGAATGAGTATTCCTTAAAGGAATAATTACATTGAAATTTAAATTCTACTTCTAATAAACATAACAATTACTCATAAATCATTCCTCAGGAGCCAAGCCATGACGGATCAGTATCTCGTTCCTCCATATTTTGTAGAGGGGACGTTCAGCTTCTGGTACTTGATGGACAGGTGTGCGAAGGATTTTCATATCAGCTTCTCTTTGCTTTGTTTGTGCCATTATTAAAGCAACTTGCGCGTTCCTCTCAGCAACTTGCGCGTTCCTCTCTTCTATTTCCAAATTCTTCTTGAGGAACTCTTCTTCCGATTCATACTTGGAAGCCCTTTGTGTTTTCGCTTCTTCAAGAAGAAGAAAGAAATTGCCCATAAGTACATATGATTTCTCTGCTGCTTTAGCCTCCCGAGCCATTCGTTTGGAAGCTTCTCTCCCAATACCTCTAACATCATCCATTTGGTCGAACCAACGTCTTCGTCGCGATATGTCTGAGCCAGTTTCAGAACCAGGGGTTGATGGTGTGCTCCCGTTCATTGTTAGATCATCAAAATCTCCTTCCAAATTCTCAGGAGGTGCTTGAGAAGGACCAGCTTCGGTGTTTTGAGAAGGACCAGGTTCGGTGTTTTGAGTTCCTTGAGTTCCTTGAGTTCTTGGAGTGTTTTGAGTTCCTTGAGTTCTTGGAGTGTTTTGAGGAGGATCAACATCATTACCAATTTCCGGATTGAAGTCTACACAATATTCTTTCAAGAGTCTCCAAGAATGATCATGTTTCCATTTTGTGTTTTCTTCGATTTCATAATTCAGACGACCATTCCGATACTGTAAAAAAAAAAAAATTAGTGCCTCTTTCTTCTGAAACTACACAAAAACATTAAAAAAAAATTCTGAATACTTACATAATCGTCTATGGTCTGTCCGGTTGGTTTTGCTCGGAAGTAGGGTCTGATGTATGAATTAAATCTTTTACATTCAGTTCTAATCGTGTTACACCTATTTTGCAAAGCCTTTTTATCCCTATCTGTAGTACCCTTCCATCTCAAATTGTATTCCTCCATAATTTTCCTCCAAAATTCTTTCCCTCTTTGATCTTTTCCTTTTTCCGAATTGTTCGTTGCTATAATCCAACCCATGATTAGTGCTTCATCCTCTTTTATGCTAAATTGAGTCATCTTTTTTTTAAAAAACAAATAAATAACAAGATTTTGAACTAAATAACAAGATTTTGAAGAAGAAGAAGAGAAAAATCAATGAAGAAGAAAAGCAATTGATTTTGGTGTGAGTGTTGAAGGAGAAAGAGTCCTCTATTTATAAGGCTGCCTGAAAATATAGCTGTTGCAGATTCAAACGGGAAAAAAATCAGAACCGTTGAAATTAACGGTCTTATTTTGATCTGATGGCTGAGGATTATAGACGCTGAATGGTTCAGCGTCTATAACGTTGAATGGTTCAACGCTGTATTCTTAGCCGTTCAAATTAACGGTCTAATTTTGATCTGATGGCTGAGGATTATAGGCGCTGAATGGTTCAACGTTTTTGACGTTGAATAGTTCAGCGCTTTACAACGGCTACCAAAATCAGCCAACTGCCGATCAGCTCTCTACACACTATTTAAAGTCTAGACATCCTCTAATCTTCTTCACCCCAAACTTGTGAAGTTTCATTCTTTTCTTCTACACTCAACTCAAATCATGGCGAGAATTTTCACAATTGCCGAAGACAATGCCTTGATGAGAAGTTATTGCATAGCAAACGATCAATTCATTCACGGCAAAGCCGGGGGACGCGAAGCTTTTTGGACACGTATCACTCAATTGTTCGCGAATCTCTATGGTAATGCCAATGCTAATCCACGTTCTGTGAAGGTACTCCAAAACCGCATCCATACCCTCAAGACATTTTGCAAACATTATGCAATTTGCTTACGAACTTCGAATGGTGATCGAGAAGCGGCAAAAGTTTTATACCGAACAAATTATGGAAGAGAATTCGTCCACCTTGAAGCATATGAAACACTTGCTCCGATGTTGCACTTGTAAACGTAGTTCAAATTTCTACTTAATGTAAACGTGCTTAATGTAAACGTGCCTAATGTTAACGTGCTTTAATGAAAAAAAAGTATTATGGAGTTATTACAAGAAATAAATGTAGTACTAATTAAATAGAAGTATGCAAAAAATAGTCAAGTTTACTCTCCATTCTCATAAAATGTTCCATCATCATCATCTCCTTGATTGTAGCGATCATCATCCGTATCCACGCCAGTGGTACCCTCGTGCTCGAGCGGTATGGCATCATCAACATCAACCTCTGGAACTTCACCATCGCGATAACCCTGGCCATGTCGTTCCCAAATGTGTGTAGTGAGTTCTTTTTGAAGTTCCAAAGCTCGCGCAGGGTTGTACAAAACATGGGGAGGTAGCCTTACATTTCCTTCAATAGGAGGTTGAGGTTCGTCTCCCGTGATCATCCCCCATTCTTCATCGCGATATTCCAACTCAACACACATATTGTGCATTATCAAGCAAGCCCTCATAATTGCCTTCATGTCTGATTTGGCATAATAACGACATGGGTTCCTGATTATACCAAACTTTCCCTTCAGGCCACCAAATGCACGTTCTATGTCCTTCCTTTTAGCTTCTTGGTACCGATTGAAGAGAAGTTCACGATTGTTGGCGGCTGGTTTGTATGCCTTCACAAGAAGGCCATACAAAGGATATGCTCCATCTCCAAGGTAGTACCCCTTGTCGTAGTTTTTGCCATTTATTTGAAAATGACAAGGAGGTGCTACATTATTGAGTTGTCTATCGAACAAACCCGAAGCATGCAGGACATTTAGGTCATTGTTCTGCCCACCCAAACCAAAATAGGAGTGCCAAATCCACCTATCATATGAAGCCACCGCTTGAAGAACAACGGTGGGATCTTTCCTATAGCCCACGTGAGATCCTGCTTGGCTAGTTGGGCATGCTCTCCATGCCCAGTGAAAACAATCGACACTACCAAGCATCCCGGGAAACCCACGAGCTTCATTTTCTTTCAAAAGCCTTTGTGTATCTTGAGTAGTAGGTTGACGCATGTATCGACTATTATAAATCCAAATAACTGCATCAACAAACTTCTTAGCATAATGGTAGATAGTGGATGCGCCCATTTGTGAGTAATCGTCCATAGAATCTGCTCCAAGACCTTTGCTAAAATGCTTCATTACAGCAAGCATTTTCATATATGGACTATGGCCAAGAATACCACAAGCATCCTCTTTTTGAAGAAAGTCTTTGTCATAATCACAAACTTCCTCTAAAATTCTAAGAAAAAGAGGGCGAGGCAAAGCGAACCGACCTTTGAACTTCTTTGGCCCATAGACACAGTTGTAGTTGAAGTATTGTTGCATCATCCTTGCATCGGCATCTACACGAGTTCTATGCACCCTTTGACGACTCTTGACTACATTCGGGACGGGTTGGTGTATTGTTTGCCTCCTTTGTGACTCCATTAGCGCAGTCACTACTAGAGCAGTCTCCTCAAATTCATCGTCATCATCCGGAAGACCTTTGAACAATTTTCTTCTCAATATTCCTTTCATAATGTACCTAAATTGAACCCCAAATTAAATGTCAAAAATTCTAAATATCAATTCACTTGGAAATTTTGTTCACATCTCATCCAAAGTATCAAACTAAGATAACATAAAACATCAATTTCATCAAAATACAATCAAAATCAAAAATCAAGTAAAATAAAACCCTAATGTTTAAACATCATACCTTTAGTGAAAATTGTGAGTGAAAATGAGTAAAACTTGGGGCAAATGATAGATAATTGAACGTAGAACAATCTCACGGAGGGAATCAACGAAAAATAATCTACACCCGGAGATCTTGAGTACGCATTATAGGGTTTGGGTGGAGAAGAAGAGAAGAAGAAGAGAAAATGGGGGAGAAAGGGCTCCTGTCGATTCTTTGTAGCAGAAACCTTCTGCGCTGAACCGTTCAGCGCTTTGACCTGGTGTTGACGGTCAAGCGCTGAACCATTCAGCGTTTTCTAATAACGCCGAATGGTTCAGCGCTGAGCGCTGAACGGTTCAGCGACTGGACGTCCAATCTCTCCAAACCATAAGACCACCCCTCCCTTACTAGCTGACGTGGCTGTCCAGTCTAGTATACTAGACTGGACACCATAAGACTAAGCCTTATACCGGGTTTACTCCGATTTTGTTGTAATCCACCTAGCTTACTTACCTGCCTCCACTCCTTTTCATTTTTTTTTCTTTTTTGTTATTGTCGTTGATACGAAAGGTTTTGTTATACTTAAGGCTGTCCATGGCGCGGTTCGGCTCGGTTTTATGCATCGCCATCGCCATCGGTTTTCTAAATTTTGCGCTATCACCGTCGCCATTCATTCTCGGTTCGGTTATTTTTTGTTCGGTTTCGGTGAAAACCGATAAATGTTACAGATTTTTCATTTCTATGTATTCTAAAGATCAAGATCAAAATTTTAAGAATATACAGATAAAATTAAAAGAATTAATATAGTACTTATCAACATAAAAATTACAATTACAGAAAATATGATAACTTGGTTATACAATTGTACAGGTCTGATGATTTCCGATAGGAGCAGTTAACACCAAAAACCCTATATTCCGATAAGAACAAAGCCAAATCTTGCTCTTCCTGTTTCTCCAAAAACCAGATCTATATATATTCCCACCACCAAAATCCCTCTTTATAACTCACTTAATTGACAAATCAAATCAATCAATCAAAATATTATCAAACACCTAATTTTCTCGCCCTGGATTAAAACCTAGCAATATTCAATAAAATCTAATCAAAACCCAAATAAAAATCATAAAAGCAATCTGAAATCAATTGCCAAAAATTGAAATCAAATCCTTCAAACCCTATATTGAGATTCTTGTTGATGTTGTGACTCTCAGAAACCCAACCTTATATTCAGATTTGTTGTTGATGCTGTGACTCTATGGTGGTGTCTGTGATTATGGAAAAAGAGAAGAATAAGAAGAAGATTGGAGATACAGTCATACAGAGAGATAGAGGCGAGAGATTTAGTGGAGAGAGGCGAGAGTGGAAACATAGAGAGGAAAGATTTACAGAGAAATGAAGGAGAAGAAGATGATAAGAGAGTCGTAAGAAGAAGAAGAAGATAAGACTAAGAGAGCGGCAGGCAGAAAAAAAAAGAAAGAAGAATGGGAAAAGAGAAATAGGGCGTCATATTCTCTAGGTTTGTTGCATATATATCTAGCATCTAATGGTTAGGATGAACATTGATCCAATGGCTAGAAATTTTCGGTGCGCACCGTGGCTTTCGGTGCGGTTCTATGCCATCGCCATCGCCATCGCCATAAGGTTCGGTTTTTCAATTCTTGCACCATCGCCATAACCATCGCCATTGGCTCGGTTCGGTTTTCCCAATTTTCGGTGCGGTTCGGTGCGGTTCACCACGGTTTCGGTTTTTTTGGACAGCCCTAGTTATACTCCCTCCGTTTTTAAATAATAGGCATGTTTAGATGTGCACAATAAATAAAAAAGCGGTCCACATAGGATTGTTGGGATTTTGTTCCGTATACAAAACAAACAAGGCTCAAGATTGACTTTAGGCCACAGTAATGGACGCAGAAGCGTGGTGTATTCTGTCTGAAAGCGTGGCTAAAGGGCAGTTACGGGAATTAAAGGAATACAAGGTTTGCTTGGATAAGGAAACTTGTATGACGGTTTGTTTGTGTGTTTTCCAAGTTTAGGGTTTCCTAATTAAGTTAGGAGTCTATGTTTAGGAGTTCTCTAAGACTTGGGGAGCAAGGATGTGACTCCTATATAAGAGGGTCTTATATGGTGAAGTTAAGCAACCGCTCAACCCTCCCTAAGGGGGTGAGAGGGTCACAACCATTGTGTCCTACGATGGTGTGTGATGGGGTAAAATCTATATGAGATGAGAGACTTGTAGAGAGAGTGGGTATGGGAGAAATCTAGGGTTTCTAGGGTTCTTCATGGCTCTTGTCTAAAGTCGAAGCAACCATGGTGGTGGAGATCTATGGAAGAAGAAGAACAACGGAAGAAGTAAATCTTCGTAGTATGTCTTGTTGTTTCTAAGTCGTTTATCGCTAGTGGGTTATATAACTAGTTGATTATATGAAGTGTGTCGATGTAATAACTTGTTATCATAATGAAGATTCTCGGGGTGGTTTTGGCCGTGGATGTAGCCTAATATCTTTGTGTCGTGTGTTGATTGTCTATTATCGTATCCGTTATATTCGTGCTAGTATTATTATCAATCATGCTAATCCAAAGATGTAAGCAATGGGTTCGAGCTAAGTTATCGTATACTCGATTTCTCGACAAGTGGTTGGGCTCGGAGTAGGCCCGGCAGTCCGTTAGATCCTTCAGGTTTGTTATACTCCCTCTGTTTTTAAATAATAGGCATGTTTAGTTGTGCACAATAAATGAAAAAGCGGTCCACATAGGTAATATAGTAAATTTAAAACATGTGACTTTCCATTTAAAGAAACATGTCTATTATTTTGAAACGGAGAGAGTATATTAAGTAGAAAGATTTTTATCCAGGAGGTTTGTTACAAAAATGGGAAAATGATCATGCATATCTGGCATGATTTTATGTTCTCTAACAAACTTGGCCACACCATTAGCCACTTGATTATCATGTCTACCAACATAAACAAAAGAACATAAAATAAAACTAGTGGATAAATGTCTAATATCGTTGATGATATTCCTATAATCCCAATGGCTGGTTGGAGTGCCATCATTTATTGCATTGATCACTACTTTAGTGTCTGCCTTTATAATCAGCTGCTTGATTCCTTCATGCTTTGCCCAGCTAAAAGTTTCTCTAACAGCCATGCAGTCTCCCTCTTCTGCGCTCAAAGATCCATCAATGAATGATCCTTTGATCCCTTTGCAGTCTCCTGAATCTGCACGCATTATCAAACCAGTACCACATTGGTTAGTAGTGATATCAAATGAAGCATCCAGATTAATTTTAGCAAAAACCAGCAAAGGTAAAGACCAATGACTCAGTTTCAAAGTAGGTTAGAAATCCTGTATAACAATATCCGAGTTATTAGAGAAATCACACAAAGCAATATAATATCTTATTTTGGATATAAAAGTGTTAAGATTAGGCTTGATTCTTTGATGGACAACATCGCATCCGTCCTTCCAGAGAATCCAAGAAGTGATCATCATAGTTCCAATCCAAACTTGATAATCTTCGCTCGAGTAATTTTCATCAACTGAAAACCAAGAAATAATTCAGTTTCTAATTGTCAGACCTGTACTACTGATCCCATCAATGTCAATGTTCATTTGCCTCCAAACTTTTCTCGTATGAGCACAATGAAAGACTTCCATTGTTTCATTATGAACATTACACACTGCACACACATTTTCTATATGTGTCATAAACCGTGACAGCCTATGTCTTGTAAATGTGATGCCCTTTATGCACTTGAAAGCGAAGTGTTTGATTCTATGAGCAATACTGAAGCTCCACAATATTTTCCACACTCTAGTGTCAACAAAATGCCTATTGGAAGTATCGACAGTTGTTGTATGTGCCAACTTATTATACGTACTCTTAACTGAAAATTTCACATCCTTCGAAGGCATCTAAATGACTCCATCAGGTTTGTGTGCGTCAATGAACATCCCCCGAATACGTCGACTTGTATGCTGATCAAATTACTCAACTCAATGTTCCAGTTGGTTGAGTTTGGCAGAAATATCTCATAAACATACACATAGCTGACAGAGTTGGGGCTAGCAGGAATGGGAGGATGATGAACACCTACTACCCACCTGTCGAGCCATATTCTATAGTATTTTTACCATCATTCACTTCCATGAACAAGGTTTCTTTGACAATTTTGAGACTGGATCTGATTGCTCTCCAAAGGCACGTAACATCGTCTCCCATTGCGTGCTTGTGCATCACATCATCATCCTTGAAATACTTTGATTGTAACACTCTCACACATAATTGATCAGGTTCTGTACATACCCTTCAGGCTAGCTTTGTAAGTAGTGCAACATTTAACTTCTCAAGATCCTAAAATGCTAAATCACCAGAATGCTTTGATTTGCATAGCTCATCCCAAATTATCAAGTTAACACCTCTATTTCCTTTATATCCCCACCAGAATTTACGTTCAATGGATGTGCGCTTATCCAGCAGGCCTTTTGGAAAAAGAAAGGATCCCATTTGGTAAATAAGAACTGAGTTAAGTACGTGTTTAACCATTGTCGATCTGACAGCTTTGTAAGTAGTGCAACATTTAACTTCTCAAGATCCTAAAACGCTAAATCACCAGAATGCTTTGATTTGCATAGCTCATCCCACATTATCAAGTTAACACCTCTATTTCCTTTATATCCCCACCAGAATTTACGTTCAATGGATGTGAGCTTATCCAGCAGGCCTTTTGGAAAAAGAAAGGATCCTATTTAGTAAATAAGAACTGAGTTAAGTACGTGTTTAACCATTGTCGATCTGGCAGCTTGCGTCAATGATTTGGATGACCATCTAGCTAATCTTCTGTCAAAAATCTCTCTAATCTCCTTAAAAGCTTCTTGCTTTGAGTAACCCGATAGTAATGGTGAGCCCAAGTATTTCTCTTTCGAGTTCATTACCCTAACTCCAAGTATTTCAGTGAGTGTTTCAGCTGCATCCTCTGGAGTTTTTTTTTTTCTGAAATGTACTGCAGATTTCTTAAAATTGATTAGTTGACCAGAAGGGGAACTAAAATCATCTAGTAATTGTAAAAAATTATGAACATAACTGAGATTTGCCTGAGTGAAGACCAGACAGTCATATGCAAAAAGCAGATGATTAATGGTTGACGCATCTGCCGCCACTTTAATACCGATAATGGAATTTTTATTTTGAGCTTCAATGAATCTTCCTGAGAGAATAGCCAGAATAAAGAGGTACGCTGATCAGGGATCTCCTTGGTGAATACCTCTAGTCGGTTTGTAATCTTCACATGGAAAACCATTAAGCTTAACTGCAAGAGTAGTGGTGCTTATACAGTTCTGATGAATAAGCTCACACCAATCTTCAGCAAAACCAAAGGATTTGAGAACCTTGAGAAGGAAAGACCACTCCAACCTATCGAAAGATTTTTTCATATCTAGCTTCAAAGCTAACCACCCTGTTTGACCTCGTTTTTACTTCATAGAATGAATAATTTCCTAAGCAATCACGGTATTGTCACTAATTAATCTGCGTGAAACATAAGCAGCTTGATACGGAGAAATAATCTTGCTCGTCAAAGTATTATTCTATTCAATATGATCGTAGAAATCATCTTATACGAAATATTACACAATCCAATTGGCCTATAATCCGCTGGACTCACTGGCTTCTTCTTCTTTGGAATTAAAGAGATGACAGTCTTATTGATTTGTCTCGACATCTGCTTAGAAAAGAAGCATCCTGCAATAATGGAAGCAATTTATTTTCATTACAAGATGATAAGATAGTTATCAAGATGGATGATATTGAAAACACAAATGTGAACTCTGATGAGGTGATTGTCGCCACTTCAACGTTGGTAGTTGAGCTGTGCAGTAGAGTGGGAGATTTAAGGAAGGAATATGAGACTGAAGATGATATGGTGGTCACTGAAATACTCAAGAGGTATATAGCCAGATTTGAAACTATTGTAGTAAGGCAGAAAGTACAACATAGTTGTGACTTGAGTGTTTCTAGCTCTTCTTAGGATGATGTTGATAATGGCGATGAAACAGAGTCAGGGAGAGTGCAAGTGATCAATGGAGAGTAAAATCATAAGCTGGAATATAAGGGGTTTAACTGCTTTTAATAATCAAGTGGCTATGAAGGATTTGGTGCTAGCACATAAATGCATTATTTTTGCTATTCAGAAACTAAGATCGGAAAAATGAGTTCATGGTTTGTCAAGCAGCTTTGGCATGATACAAACTTTGAATGGAGAATCATTCCAACACAAGGGTCTATTGAAAACAATGGAGGCCAGCTTATTATTTAGGAATATACAAAGTTAGAGGTTTTATGTGAAAGAATAGGTTGCAATTCCGTTTCTTTGCATTATAAATTCAAAACAAAATGCTTCAATTTCATTTTCACTAATGGTTACTCTCCATGTGAGTATCAATTGAGGGAGGAGTTTTGGAAGGACATAACTGGAATTAGAAACTTGTCTTCTGAACCTTGGTGTTGCTAGTGGTAAAAGAAAAAGAAGTTACATCACTAAACTGGAGGTGAATGACATTGACGTGTTTAATCAAGAGGTCATTAAAGAAGAAGTTCACAAATACTACTCTCATTTGTTCACTTTTAATAACTCTATTTGTCCTAGTGTTGAGAATTTGCAGTTTAATCTAAATTGATCCAACTCCGCAAGAGTGGATATAGAAGGCTTTTGATGAAGAAGAAGTACACCATGTTGTCAAGTGTTGTGGTGCTAATAAAGCTCCAGGACCTGATGGGTTTAACATGAAATTTTACAAGCATTGCATGGAGGTGATTAAAGGAGATATTTTACTAGTTATTAATGAGTTGTACGGCAAGGGGAAGGTGGACTGGAGGCTAAACATGTCTTTTATCAAACTCGTGCCTAAGAAAGATGATGTCACGTGTCGACCGTGATGGACGGTTTTCGTCGTGACAAAATCTGCTACAAGCCCTGCGAAATCTCCTCGTCATGCACAATCTGTTGTTCTTTAAATGAGTTTTATGTGAAGGGTTATATGCTTGTCAAATGTGGAAAATTTGATTAGCATTGGCATTTTTTTAGAAAAAGCCAAATACTAATTCAAATTTTTACCAAACAAGTAAAACTAACTTATAATTTTTTCACCCACTTGGTTCACAGCCAAAGGGATTTTGGCGGTCGCCATCGACTCTACAACAGTGAAGGACTTCAGACCTATGAGCTTAATTTATAGCTTTTATAATGTTGTTTATAAACTTCTTGTTGAAAGATTGAAGGTGGTTATGCCACAACTGATATCAAATGCTCAGAGGGATTTCATCAAGGATAAACAGATTTTATATGGTATTCTAATAACTAATGAGTGTATTGATAGTAAGTTAAAAGACAAGAATTCTTATGAAAGATGTATATGGAGAAAGTTTTTGATAATGTAAATTGGAATGCTTTATTCACAATTTTGAGAAGACATGTCTTTGGTGATAGATGGATGAAGTGGACAGAATGATGTGTCGGGTGCACAATTCTCAGTGCTAGTGAATGGGGCCATTCGTTGAAGATAAAAGTACATCGAAGCCATATGAAGTCTTACCATGAGCAGACTGGAGTACTAACCAAAAGAATTAAACCATCAAAAGGGATAAGGCAGGGTGAACCATTGTCACCATTCTTGTTCTTGCTGGTAGTGGAAATTCTCTCAAAGTTACTAAATGGGGTTGTTCAGAGGGGTGGTATTAATGGTTTCAAGGTGGCCGAAGATGGGGTGGATCTCTCACTTATTGTTGATGACACTCTTACATTCTTAAATATTACTCCAAACGAAGTTAGAAGACTACATGTTCTTTTGGTAGTATTTGAGGTACTCACTGGTTTGAAATTGAATATACACAAGAGCTTAATGACCAATATTGGAGATAATACTGTCATTAATGAACTTGCTATGGATTTGGGTTGTAAAACAGATAACTTAACCATTACTTACCTAGGAATGGCCGTTGGAGCTACTAGGAAGAATGTGTCAGTATGGGATGTTGTTTTAGAAAGAATGCAGAGACAATTAGCACCATGGAATAAAAGATACTTAAACAAAGCTGGTAGAGTAACTTTGATTAAAACTTATCTACAAGGTATTCCAATTTACTTCCTTTCTCTTCTTAAAATGCCTGCAACTGTGGAGAAGAAAATGAGGAGTATTATGATGAAATTTCTTTGAGTTGAGGATGAGGATAATAATAATATGATTTGGATGGCTTGGAGAAACCTTTGTAGACCTAGAAATAAGGGAGCACTTGGTATAAGAGAGTTAAGAGCTGCCAACAATTCTTTGCTAGCTAAGTGGCCTTTGAGGTATACAAAAGAAAAATCTGTTATGTGGAGACAAGTCATCTGTAAAAAGACAAACTAGACAAGTCTGGTAACTAATGGGAAGATCAATGTAGCATGACATTGAGCTAAAAAAGAAGGAAGTGTATAACTTTGTCAAGATAGAAGTGCATAATGGGAAGACTGACATATTTTGGCATGATAGATGTGTTAGGGCATTGCTCGGTCAAACCCACTAGCGTTGGTATGTCAAGCTAGTTGTCAGTTTTAGGTGTCAAAACACAATTCTTGATTTAGCCTACTCAAGGTTTACTTCGGGTTAGGATAGAGGTAGTAGAGTTTAAAGTCGATCTCCACCCTTTGAAGATGAAGATGAAGAACACACGAAGACATCATCAAGGACTTCATCAACAAAGGTTAGTAAAGATTGAATTTTCCTTGAACTCTTGTTATTCTTATCTCTATCTATCGAAGTAATGAACTCACTATGTGGAACAATGCTGATGACGGTGAAATTACATCATTGTATATTAACCCGAGGAGATTTGGTCCATATGATCATAGTGAGGGCAACCTTTGACCTTTTAGTAGGTCTCCATGTTATAGTGAATGGAAATACGAATTCAACGCTTCAAGAATCACTTAATTCCGTTGTATAACGAAGAAGTTATGAGTGATTCATTGAAACTGAAAAGCGTGGCTAAAAGCTGAATTCGGGAAAGGGAGTAGGAAGCTTCTGGAACTTTCTGGAACGCTTGTCAAAAGCGTTGGGGTTCGCGAACCACCGCCTCGGGATTTACGATTAGGGTTTCCTGTCGTGTTTCTGAGGTCCATCTTCTGGCTACGATGGTCCACTTTCACACCTGTGTTGTGGTCCGTTCTGATTAGAGTTTTGCTACAATTATCTTTTGTAGAATATCTCCTAATCAAGGGATAAGGTTATCCTTTCACAATTGTTATGAAACCAAAACTCTTAAATGAGGTAGTTATAATCTATCAAACTCTTGTTAGATAAACACTACTTGGTTTCTACAATAGGAAGGTGACTAGATTCATTGTGTGCAAGTTAAATAACGGGGCGTGTTTACACGGTCACTAGCTAACTTGTTGCACAAGGAATCTTAGCTTTATCCTTAAGCAACCATCACTATAAATAAGCATACATGTAGCTTAAGAAACCATCCCTGCTGGTGCGTGTGCTACATAAGGTTGTTCTCTGCTAATTCTGTTCTTCACGAACAAGGTGAGAATTACAAAAGACTTTACTTAGGGATTGTAAAGCCAAGTTTAACTATCTTTCTTCTCTAGATAGTTCTGAACTTGTATCCAGGTAGACCATCATAATCCTTGTCTATTCTATGGTCCTTCTCTTCTGCAATAAGGCCATTCAAGGATTATAGGTTGTAAAACCAGGATTGATAGATTCGATCTATATTGTACATCAACTTAGGTTGTTTTACATATAGGTTAGAGATTCTGCAAGATATCTCTAGGTTCTCTAGTTGTTCTTGCAAGAATACAATTAGGTCGTCACGGTTCTCGTGCAAACCCTAATTGTGTGCTTTTGATACCTGACCTTGTGAATGGTTCCTCAAAGCACGAAACAAGTTTTCCAAAACCTTGATTATATCTAAAGGGAAAATTGTTCTTTACGTATTCTCTGTCGAAAGACGGTTTGAGTACAAAAAGCCTTTGACAGCGGTCAAAGCAACTCCTAGGCCTGTAAAGGACGTCAGCTGGGGGAATCAAGTGTGTGACGATCTGTGGGGGATCCAGAGACGTAAGGAGTACAACAGTAGCTGATTCGCTTGGAGGGTAGAATCGGTCTCTTCTACATTCCAATCCGAAGTCTGATAGTAGGTTAGTGCTTGTAGACAGTTAATACTGTGTGGTGTTCAAACTGGACGAGGTCCCGGGGTTTTTCTGCTGGATTGCAGTTTCCTCATTAACAAAACTTCTGGTGTCTTGTGTGCTTTACCTTCCGCATTTATATCTCTAATTATATATTAAAGCAACACAAGTCGTACGTTATTCATATCCTGACGTTGATTCCAAATCTTGAATAAATATTTACAGAGACTTGTCTTTGTAGGAATTGATCACTTGTGATCACAACTTAGGTTATACAGATTTGGATATTGAAATTCAATTTGTCCATATCTGACCATAAGACTCACGAGCCAAAACGAAAAGTTGGTAGTATTTCGGTACCCCTCCTTTTTCAAGATGGTTAGGGAATTCTGAACTAGCAACAAAATACAAAAGACTGTACAAGATCAGTATTTAAAGGTTTGATATTGTGGCTGACACGAAACAAGATGAGTGGTGCTTCTTATTCAAAGAAGATTGAACCCGGCTGAGAGCATTGATTTATTGGAGCTGAAACCTAATTTCAGAAAGGTGCATATCCATGAATAGCAGGAGGACATGTTGGTATGAGACTTTACTTCAAAAAAATTCTATGACTTGCAAATGGAGAAACATGAAGACTATAACTTTGTAGGCTTGTTGGAAGGGAATAAAATTCCTCATAAAGTTGATTTATCATACGGGCTTGATGCACCAGTCACTGCCAACAAGATTTATGCTGCAACATAGAGGTATGAAGCTTACTACAATTAATTGTGTCTTATGTAATGCTACAATTGAGACTGTTGAATACATATTCATTCACTGTGAAAGGGCTCAACATCATTGGAGCTATTTTCTGAATGCAGGGAAAGTGAAGTGGGTGGAGTCGAGGAATGTTTTTGATCAATTATAGAGCTGGAAAATTGAGAAGTTCAACAAGAAGAGATAGTTCGTATGGTCGGTTCTACCGTATGCTATCATATGGCAATTATGGATTCAGCGTAATGCATAGATGCATAGATGCATGGTAATCATGTGAAGTCTAAACATGATTTATCATGGTTGTGAAGCTTGACATATGTTTGTGGAGCTCTCAGAAAGATATTTTTAAGGATTACTCGACCTCACAGATTTTATTCCGTTGGGAAAATATCGTTAACTTGTAAGAGCTGAATTTTCAAAAACTTTAACTTTTTTTTTCCAAACTAACTATAAATAAATATTACTAATTTAATTTAACAACTAACGCTAAAGTAACTTAAATAATTAATCATTAACACTAATTGAACATGGACAATTTAGCTTCTACGTAAAAATATATGGTTAGGGAATTTTGGTTTTACTTCACATATCCTTGTTTTGTCTTATACTTGCATCCCTGTTTAAAATTGTGCAACCACTAAAACATGATACATTTTTAACCTTGCCAACCTTGGGCCTACACTTTTTTTTTTTTTTGCTCCATGGATTTTTAGCCCATCCAATACAGAGCTATGGGATAACTGAAATGGGGTGAAAATACTATATGCCCCACAATAACTTATAATTAATAACCAAAATTCATAATCCTATTTCAGTTACAAACATATCAAACGATTATTCTCTTCTTCTTCCCTCATCATTTTCATTTTTGTTTGTACCATATATAAAATGGGTTTATATTCGGTAGTCAAGCCCGTCTGGCCCATGTCCACTTCAGCTGACCCAGAAGAAGATTCTAGAAGTTTCCAGAAGTCTTGCAGGCCAAGTAACTTTTGGATGAGGTTTATCTCAAAATTAGGGTTTATCCCACAAATACAACAATATAAATAGAGGGGTCCAAAACCCTAGAAGGATATGTTTTCTAACCCTAGAAAATTACTGTATACAGAAATCAATAAAATATCCCTCTCTATGGGATTCATCCGTGGAGTAGGCACAAAAGTGGCCGAACCACGTTAAATCCTTGTGTCTCCTTTATTTATTTGTTTTATCTCTATTTTACATCATCATCATCATCACAATCATCAATCGAAGATCGTTGGGGTAATATTTTTTGCACCAACAATTTTCAAAACCATTTCAAACGAAAACATCGTCGATGAGTCGACGCTTCTAAAAAAAAATACTCACGATTAATTATATATAACGACGATGACTAGAGTCAAAAATATTGGAGTAAATCCAAGAGAATACGATCCAGGAATTGATATAGATGTTGTATATCAAGAAACGTCGTCTTCAACGCCGAAATCGAAAAAAGTGCGAGAATCCGAAGTTGTTGTTCTTCAAGATAAACTTAAAGAACACATATAACGAGAATCGAGTATCTAAACTAACCCATTAGATTCTTAGTTGATTTTTCACTCCAAATCAAAGATTTAAAACCTAAATTATTGGCAAAACTTACCCAGAATCACAATTGTTAATAGCGTTCATCGATCGATTGTTCTTCGTATTCATATTCTCCAAAAGAATTGAAACCAGAATCGTTGTCTACTACATTCAGAAACCGATTAAATCTGATCGTTCATTTGTGAGTTAATTAACCAATGATTATTGTTCCCTCAAATTTTCATACACATATGCTCAAATTCTGGGGCAAAATCATTCATTATTTGTCTCTTGACACATGGATTAAAATCATTTGTTATGAAATTACAAGTTCTTAATCGTTCATTAGGTAGACTTGTGTGTGTGCCGATTTTTAACTTGTATGTTCGAATTTTGCTTAATGTTTTGAATTTTAGTGTTGCATAAGCCGATTGACATCAATTAATTTCTGATTTTGTATAGTATTTAGTCGGTTGTTAGAAGTGTTCTTACTAACCAATTAAGTGAGCTGAAAAATCTGAACGTTTTCTGTAAGTTTTTTTATACTATAATCGTTGGTTGAAACCATTAATAGCAGCTGATTGTTGCCACCCAAAAAATTAATCGGTTTTTATTGACACCCATATACATCGTTTATTGTCTTCAGTCAATATTCAGTTTTTATGTTATCTTTTATCAACCGATTGTTTCTTGTCTAAACTGTTAATTTGTGTTTTGTTTTGTGTTATAGGGATACTGGAAAGACCACCAAGGGAAAGGGTAAGGCCAAGGAAGAGGTAAAAAAGAAAAGGCATGATCTTTAACTAATTCCTGACAATGATGATCCTGCTAGTTTGGGTCCCCGTCGAGAGGGTGGTAAGAAATTGAGTGCATCTAGCCGTAATCCTTCTAAAAAGCTCATCATCGATGAAAACCCAGACATATCACCAGTTGAATCATCAGATTAATTCTGAAGAAGAAGAGTATGATGCACTAGAAGATTCATTACAAGATGAAGAAGACGAGAATGTTCAACTAGGAGATAAAAGAGGAACGAACAATTGTTTTGGTGGAAGGTCAACCACAAGCACAACCAATTGTACCGGTGGAAGGTCAACCACAACTACAAGGTGAACAAGAAAAGAAAGCAAAGAACAAGAAAATTAGTTACTTGTCAAAAGCACATGATATAGCCGACACAAAGTTATGAATGCCTACTGATGGAGGTGAGGTCTTATGGTGGTACGAGACGAGTTGGCCTGCTATCAACTACATAACCATTGTTGTCACTTATGTATATTAATTTTAATCGTTAATTATACGTATTTAATGCGTGTTGGATAGAGTTTTTCGTCTCCAAATCAACACAGTTAGACACATACCATCAAACTGCAGGCTAGGGTTCTCCAGAGCTTTCAAACACTCCATGGATAGAGTCCTTCTCAATCCCAAGGATGTTTCAGTGTGGGTTCAATTATTACTCTTCCCTCTATGCATTCTGACCAACTACACACCTAAAACTAGGGATGAGATGAGGTCTGGCATGCGTAGGAGGCTCCAGTTAAGTTCAATCCATCAGGCCTTGGCGCAATGGAATGCAGATGGCTGTACTACTATTATCCAGCATCTGCTGGAGAATAATGCTCAAACAAAGAAGAGACAGCCAGTTAAGAAGAAATCAACAAACAACTTTGTAAGAGGAAGATGAGCGATGAAAGTTACACTGCGGCCATCAGAATTCTCACATCAAATGGGGTAGCTCCTCAATCTGATGATACCTTAACTGAACTGAAGTCTAAGCACCCGTTCGCGCCACCACCTACACTGCCACCTGAAGCCATTGTTGTTGAACCTTTATCTGCCACTACTGACATGGTACTTAGCAGGATCAGAAGTTTCCCGAAGGGTACATCCTGTGGTAGAGATGGACTCCACTCGCAGCACTTTTTGGATGCTCTTAGCGGCCCTGCAGCAGCTGTGTTTGACGACCTGCTAGCATCCATAATGGGTATCGTAAACTTGCTTCTCGCAGGTAACTGTCCTCCTGAATTGGGAGAATATATTGTGAGCGCACCTCTTAATCCGCTACTGAAGCCTGGAGGGGGTATTCGGCCCATCGCAGTGGGTATGATCTGGCGGCGCCTTGTTTCAAAAGTTGCAGTGTCTACTGTCAGCAAGGAGATGACACGATACTTGAGCGATTTCCAATTTGGTGTCGGCGTTCCATGCGGAGGGGAAGCCGTCTTGCATGCTGTTAACCGAATTGTGGCAGAGAAAAGCAACCTGAACACAATGTCAATGTTGCAAGTGGACTTTCGCAATGCTTTCAACACTGTAGACCGAACTGCAATGATAAATGAAGTCAGAACTAAATGCCCTCGCATCTCCAGGTGGGTGGAACTCTGTTATTCTCAACCTGCCAGACTTTATTACGGCTCCAATGTCTTGTCCTCATCAATGGGCGTACAACAGGGTAACCCCTTAGGGCCATTACTCTTTGCCTTGACACTCCACCCTGTTGTTTTAAAAATCGAACAAGCATGTCAGTTGGACCTTCATGCCTGGTATCTCGATGACGGTACCGTCATTGGTGATACTATGATGGTATCTAAAGCTTTTCACATCATCCAGAAGGAAGGGAAGGCTGTAGGCTTAGACTTAAATGTTCAGAAGACGAAAATATTCTGGCCACACCTTGATGTCAGGAGCACACAGTGTGACGTTTTCCCACCTGAAATTGGTAGACCAACTGTTGGAGTTAAACTACTTGGTGGTCCAGTAAGCCTGGATCCACAATACTGCAGTCGGATAGTGATGGATAGGGTACACAAGACAATGGAGCTCATGGATGTTGTGCAAACCCTTGAAGACCCTCAATGCGAGCTACTTCTATTGCGAAATTGTACTGGAGTGTCACGCCTTTAGTTCACTATGAGGACTACTGCTCCTTCTTATGTACAACAAGCTCAGTCCATTTTTGATACTCACCTGGCTTCTTATTTGAGGCAGTTAGTGACTAGTGATGGACCGGGGTTTGGAGATTTGCAATACAGACTCGCCACCTTACCTATCAGGGAAGGGGGTTTAGGAGTTTATTCAATGGCAGATACAATGGAATATTGCTATCTTGCATCGTGTATCCAAACTCAGCACTTATAGGAAGCCATGCTACGTCAGTCAGGTATTGCAGTCAAAGGTAATCACTTCCACCTAGCTATTGAATCTTTCACAAGAGTCAGTGGCATTGAATCATCATCATGCATTAATGAATCTGCCCCCCATCCTATGCGCGCCTTGGCAATTCAATATTTTGCAGCGGTGACGAAGAATATGCCTTCTACATACAACATGTCTCAACGGGACATAGCCTTATGGCAAAGCAATAAGATTCAACATGCACAAGACTATCTCCTCGCAATCCCTGCAGATAGACTAGGACAAAAGATTGGACCACGCCATTTCGGTGCAGTTCTCGGGTACAGGCTTGGCATACCTCTTTTTACTGGAATTGATGTATGTTCTTGTTGTGGTAGAGATATGGATGAGTTTGGGGATCATGCTATACATTGCGCGAGCGAAGTTGGGCTCAAGGTTCGGCACAACATTGTTCGTGATACCTTCGCTGACATTTGCTTCAGAGCCTGTGTATCAACTAAAATTGAAGCTGCTTTGGGTTTCCTTACTCAAGATGGGGGTAACTTGAGGTCGGCTGACATCTTGGTCTACAATTGGGATAATAGACGAGACATATGCTTTGATGTCACTGGGATTTCATCCTTTACTGGAGGAGGCGTGGAGACTTTTACACAAGGACTCGCCTTAACTAAAGCCATTGAGAAAAAGCGCGAGAAGTATCTTCAGACTTGCATCGACAACGGATATAATTTCGGCACCTTGGCTTTTACTACCTTGGGTGAACTTGGGGATGAGACTGTGGATTTCTAGAAGCGAATAAAGAACTTTATTGCTAGGCATGATGCTACAGTGAATGTAGGCAATTTCCTTTTTATTAGAATAGGATTAGCTAATCAGAAAGGGGTAGGAGCACAACTTGTGGCTAGGCTCCCAACTCGTTCTACGTGATATATTGTAAACTCAGTTTCTTTTGTCAAAATAAAATGGCTTTTTCATAATAATAATAATAATAATAAAAATAAATAAATAAAAGTTAAAAGGAATCAGAAGCTTATTGATCAATTGTTGAACCTGAAGAGTGTTAGACGAAAAGATGTGTTTGGAGAAGAACAAGAACCACCGGAGAGACCAAAACGCAATACAATGAAGAAACAAGCTTCAACAAGCGGTGGCCTGGTGATGAGGCTACACAAGACCCACGAGCTAAACGATATAGCCGTGGTGGTAGCATTCGTGAAGGTCGCGGTGGTGGTGGTGATGGTGATGAGGCTACACAAGAACCACCACCAACTACAAAAGGTCATGGTGGCGGTAGTGCTCGTGGAGGTCGCGGTGGTGGAAGCGGTCGTGGTCGCGGTGGTGGTAGTGGTCGTGATCTTGGTCAAATTCTAAATGGTTCGATAAAACTTGTTCAACTTTGGTTGTGTCGACTTAAAACTTATTTGTAATGTGTCTGGTTGGTTTTGTCGACTTTAAACTTATCTGGTATGTTTGTGTCGAATTTGAAGTTTGGTTATTAGTATGTGAATGAATGAAGCTTGAGTCTTTAGATTTCTGTCAGTTTTTATCGGCCATAATCGGTTGATGTATGTCGTTATATCTGATACAGGTGTAGATGGTGAAAAATGGAAGAGGGACAAAATCGTAAAACTACTCTCTAACTACGCCTTATCTAAAGGCAATCGCCTACTCAGGCACATCTCTATAGCTCAGAATGCAAACCTATTCTACGAGCTGAATGTACTCTCTATGAGTTCTCTCTTATAACTCCCGGTGGAGAGGATGATATCATGGTGCAGTACCGATAACCTCACCAACACATAAACCCATTAATTTGCTTCATGTCGACATCGCCTCGAATTCCTCGATATCATAACTAGATTGCTCAATGGTACATGGTGGAGAGTTAACAGAGACGCATCCTCACGGATTTCCTCTCAAAATATGACTCAACATCCGAGTCTCAATGAAGACCTCAGAAGTACCGCAGATCCAGGCCTGCCCAGAGCTCTCTGAGAGGCATACAACAGCCTAAACACGCTTAAGCAGACCACACTCTAAACACATAATGGTCTAATATACCATGGATAAGCACACCATGACCTGAAGCACGCTGTAGCACAAGCGCATGCATACGCCATAGCGCGAGTGCACGCATACGCCATAGTGCAAGTGCACAAGCACGCCATAGCCAAAG
>JAJJMA010155357.1:0-23448 GCA_023529015.1 Papaver nudicaule | reverse complement strand
GTCTGTAGACACCTCTATTTATAGCACTCAATAAGATAGGTTGCTTTGGAATTAAGCAATCAATTACTTGTCCCACAAGTTAAGGAAACCCTAAACTTGCCAACCAAGTAATAGAGATTAATCTCAATTGGAATTCTTTTTTAGAATTATCTGCCAAGTGTTTTGTTGGCTGAAAAACACTTCAAGATAGAAATCCAACAGGCCAGAGATAATCTTATCTTATTGACTCATTGAGGATCGTTAGATGGAACACAAAAGGTCTTTATGTTTTACACAAGTCCATCTAAGAGATAAAGGAGTTTGGAATTTGACTCAGAGTGAAATTCTAAAATAATATACACTAAATTCGACAACCAGTGAGATGACCACGTCAGGTTCACGTACCGGTACGTGAACAAAATAGACATCTCGAACTCAGGAGAATTCCCAAGTGTCTGGTACGCAAACCGGTTCGGGAACCGTCTGCCTGTCAAATTTCGTCAAATCTGGATTCCGCTGGAAGTACTGGGCTGAGCCAGAACTTAGACGTGAGAACGTCCTCAGCTGTGATCCATGGACTCTTTGCTCAAGAGTACTCCTTTAGATTCATCCATATCCAACTAACAGTTTGCAAGCAAACCATTGCAATGGACATATGGCGTCGAATCTATCTCATACATTCTTGTACTCACAGTATTCGTGGGATCAAACACTGGTCATGACACAAGGCCATGTTACGCAAGAATACGATCTCAATCGCTATTATCACTACTAAAGTAGTCGACTATATTTCGAAAGAATAGAGAAAGTAGAATAAAAGAATATCCATAAAGTCATAACTCCTACTAACCTTTTGTCGATGAAGAATAATTGATGTCTTCTTTGTCTTCACAGTCTTCGTCTTCAAGGTCTCTACTACTTTGTCTATATCCCATTTTCGAAATCTAAACTCTAGTAGGCTAAATCAAGAATTGAGTTTTGACACCTAAAACTGACAACTAGCTTGACATACCAACGCTAGTGGGTTTGACCGGACAATGCCCTAACAGCTATTACGCTTATAGCTATCAGAATATGGAAGAAGCTGATATGCAAAACGGTGATGTTATGTATGATCTCATCAAGTTTTGCAGAGAGATATTTCCTCAGCACAAAAGAAACATGAAAGACTGTGATTTGCTTGGTCTCCAGATGGAAGCAGTGTTAACTGAGATTATTCTCATGAAAACACAAATAAGAGAACTTGTCAATGGCAAAAAGATTGTTTTCAATGATGCAAAGAAAACAGATGACAAGCCTTCCACTAGCAAGTCTGTTGAATAAAGCTAGTTTCTCATAGTTAGTCTATATTCTTCCATAATAAATTAGAATAGTTGATTCCTTGTGAGAACTTGTTCTTACTTTTGCGTAAGGAATATAAACTATATCTAAAAGTAGTTTGCCTTTTCATGCTTTTTAAAGTTTTTCAGCATGTACTACTTTATTTCATTAATAAAAGTTCTTTTTAGATGATTATTAATGATGGTTCCAATACTTGATTTGTCTACCTCAATCGTATTGCAATACATAGATTTTTTCATTACCTCGGTAGTGATGCAAAGTTATGACTATTACAAAAGTTAAGCTTTTTCTCACGATCAAGAAACTTTTAATTGCATGATTTTTAGGGTTTTCATAAACTCGGAATCATATAATCTTTTCCAAAAATCTGGCTAAGGAAAAGAGATTGTAAACAAAGGAAAACTGGATACATTAAATTGTTTATCCATGTTAGGCTTTGTAGGTTGTTCTTTATTGAATAACACCACATAGGGGAGAGTTCTTAAATGAGCTTGCGCTTAATAACAAATCTTTTTGGGGAGCGTAGATGTGGAATATTAGGAGAAAAGTATATCTATATTTCTCCAAAGATGAGTCAACTTAGAAATCTTCGTTTTGATTTCCTAGTTATGTCATCTTAAACTGGTATGCGAGTACTTGACTTGACCTATCTCTTTAGGTTTTTGAAACCCTAGTCTCAAACTACTTTGTCATATTTTTGTGACAAATAGGGGGAGAATATATATGGTTCTTGTTCTTGTGGTTCACAACCATAGGGGGGGGACATCATGTGCTTACTTGCTGTACTTTTCTAAGTATCAAGTAAAGGGGAGTAAATAAAGTTAAGAAGAAGCTTCGTATCAGGTATGAGTAGAATCACTTTAAAAGTTTTGGTACACAGACTTTAAAGTTTGCTCATATTATTACTCTTTGCACAAACAACATGTGGGATTAGCATATTAACCTATGTAAGCTTAAACTTGTTTGAGCTAGATATGTTGTAAGTGATGTCTACGCATTCATCAACAAGAGTTAAACGAACACATCAAGACTCAAAGGAGAAGTTGAAGAATTCAAGAAATCAAGATACATCTAGTTAGTACTTAATTGTATATCTTTTGAATCCATATGTAAATTGGTTTTGTCACTAAAATTGACAAAGGGGGAGATTGTTAGGGCATTGTCCGGTCAAACCCACTAGCGTTGGTATGTCAAGCTAGTTGTCAGTTTTAGGTGTCAAAACAAAATTCTTGATTTAGCCTACTAGAGTTTAGATTTCGGAATTGGGATATAGACAAAGTAGTAAAGACCTTGAAGACGAAGACTGTGAAGACAAAGAAGACATCAATTATTCTTCAACAATAGGTTAGTAGGAGTTATGACTTTTACGGAAATTCTTCTATTCTACTTATTCCATCATTCAAAATAGTAGTGATTGAGATCGTGTTCTTGTCTACATAACCATGTGTTATGTTAGTGTTTGTTCCCACGAATACTAAGGTTACAAGAATGCATGAGATAGATTCGATACCATCTTTCCATAGCAATGGTTTGCTTTTGGATATGGGTGAATCTAAAGGAGTACTCTTGAGCAAGAGTCCAGTGGATTATAGCTGAGGGCGTATAACACGTCTAAGTACTGGCCCAGCCCAGAACTTCCAGCGGATCCAGTTAAACCCTAATTCTGAGTAACGACGGTTCCCGAACCGGTTCGTGAATAGTGACTCCGGATTTCACTCCTGAGTTCCAAGACATCAATTTGTACGCGTACATGTACGTGAACCTCAGATTCGATGTATTGGGTCGTAATTCAGAAGGGCGGTTCCCGAACCGTCCTAGGTGAGTATTCTCTGGAATTTTCACACGGGTTAAACTCTGACTCCTTTATTTCTTAGTTGGACTTGGTTATCACGAATATATCTTATGTGGTTCATCTAACGATTCTCATTGTGTCAATAAGATAAATATTATCTCTGGTATGTTGGATTTTTATCTTGAACTGGTTAAGAGCTAATAAACCACTTGGCAGATAAATGTTTAATGAATTCCAATTGAGATAAATCTCTGTTTACTTGGTTTGCAAGTTAGGGTTTCCAAACTTGTGGGACAAGTAACTAGTTGCTTTATTCCTAAGCAACCTATCTTATTGAGTGTTATAAATAGAGGGTTCTAGAACGAAAACCACAAGCATTAAGCATACATGAAGTTTCTCTGTGGAATTGATCGTAAACTCTTTTCACTTCGGTGAATGCTTGTTGTGGTATAGTCATCCTCTATTAGGTAGCAGTTCCTCTGTGGGATTTACCTAACGATTATAAAGACTTCTCTTGAGAGTTGGGAAGCACATGTAGGAGATTGAGACCTTAGTGGTTGAAATCAGATTAAACTCTAACCTTGGAAACCTGATCACGTTCTTGTATATTCTACGATCCTTCTCTTTTGATATAAGGCCATTCAAGATACGTTACACACAGGGTTGAAAGGAAGCAACGCACGGCTGCACTCGGTGTTGTAAGACCTAGTTATCTCCAGTTGTATAAGTTTCTTAAGTGATTCTTTTTACAACTGAGGAAGAGAAAAGTTGGGCATAGTTTACTCGGTTTACTTGTCAGCCCCCGCTTGTAAGTAGATTTCCGTATGACCTGGAGCAATCCGAAGGAAGTCACTTTGTGTGTGTCAAACTGATAGAGGACAGTTCAAACATACAGTTGGTAATTGAGGTTGCAAAGCCAGAATTATTGACACAAGCCTTTAACAACGGTTAAAGCAACTCCTAGGCCTGTAAAGGACGTCAGCTAGGGGAATCAAGTGTGTGACAATCTGTGGGGGATCTAGAGACGTAAGGAGTGCGACAGTAGGCAGTTCGCTTGAAGGGTGGAATTGGTCTCTGTTACATCCCAGACCCAACTCTTATAGTAGGCTAGTGTTTGTAGAAAATTTGTATTGTGCGATGTTCGATCTGGACGGGTCCCGAGGTTTTTCTACAGGTTATAGTTTCCTCGTTAAAAAAAATCTCTGGTGTCTTGTGTGCTTTACTTTTCGCATTATATTCTCTGATTATATAATTAAAGCAAACACAAGAAGTACGTTACTGTTAACCTGATTGTTGTCCCCAATTCATCCAAAGGATTTACCAAGACTTTGTCTTGCGTCAGACTGATCACTTGTGATCGAAACTCAGGTTAAACAGATTTGGATATTGATTTTTGAGATCGTCCAGATCTGACCATAAAACTCACGAGCCCAAATGAAAACTTGGTAGTATTTCGGTACCCTTGCTTTTTCAAACGTATTCCTATGTTGTTGCAGTTATGCGTCTAAAGTATCTGCGGCCATGCATCATCAAGTACTTATAACATTCCTCGTACACAAATGGATGCCTATTGCCTGCTGCCCACATGTTATCAATCCTAGATTTCTACAAAATAAAATAAAACAAAATATAATTAGAGTGTACAAATATTTAAATTTTAAATTTACCAAAAACATTATGTGTTATACTGTGTTATACTCACTATGAATTCTGCTGAAGCCCCTTGATGGTGTCGACAAACCAATTTGTTGTAATTGATGTACTCCAGGATATGTGTTTCAATGGAGTTGAATTTAAAATCCAATTGCTCCCAAGTGAACCCTTTACGATTAACTCTCATTTCATCTATGAATTCTCCGACTCTCTTCCAGAACATGGAATGACGTTCTTTGGATCGTTCACAGTAAGTCAGGCAGAAAGCTTGCACAAGGTATTCGTCATCGTCCAAACTGAAATCCATCTACATACACTACTAACATATATTTGAAGGCCATAAATTCAAACATTCAAATAGTTTACTAGCTAGTTTTTATATGGTCACAAGCTTACAATTCATAAAGTTCTAACAGATATGTTATCCATGGTCAGAAATTGTTTTATTATTGTATAGAATGTCACCCCACTCTACCCTTTAAAATCACATCATATTATTTATTTTCCACTATGAATAGAAGGAATTACACAATGAATGAAGTTAGGGTTCTTACCACCTTTTATACAATCAAATTAGAAGGAAAAAATCTCAACAACAATGACTTTTGGACTGCAATTTTACCTAAATTTGAGGAATTGAACGGTGGAAGTCCAAATGGTCGTTAGATTAACGGGTTAATGAATAGGTTCTCAAGTATCAAGCGAGACATAAGTACATTTTATACATATGTTTGCCAACTTAAGGAAGATACTCTTGAAATTGATAATACTACTGTGGTAATTTGTCTACAATTTGTTGATTACATCCAACTTAAATTTTGTCTAAATATCTCTCAACTCACTTAATATTTCTGTTATTTACACTTTGTGTAGATGGATTTTGCGAAGCAAAATTTCCACATGTACAATGGCCGCATATTTCGCTACGAGCATGAATACGGGGTGTGGCGAGCATATGTTGCACAAACACATGTTTAACAAACTTTAAAAATATCATAATGTTATTGTATCTCTTCGGAGGAAAATGCTGTTTCAAATTTCTGATGTTATTGTTTTCTTGTATTGTGGCTGTTGTTCCAACAGCCACTCGATCGAAAAAAAAATAAAAAAATATCATAATGTTCTCCAATAAAAGTACTTTTAGATCTTAACTTAGTTCTATTTACATGTCAATGTATTTACATTCTAAATGTAGTGGTTGTTATCCATCTAATTACACTTTCATTCTAGTTAAAGTGGTTGTGTTTCCATCTAATTACACTTTTATTAATAATAATCATATATTTGTTTTGAATGTAATTCCACGATCAATGGTACATTAAGTATCAACAAAGATTGCAACTTAAACCCTAAATCCGAAATGACTTACCTTTTGATTAATTCGTTGATGAAAATCGAAATTGATACTTACAAAACAACCACCTTTGAGAGTAAAAGAACCCCCTAAAAGCCTTTGGAATAAATCGTGCTCAAACAAGATCAAAATCAAAAAGTGGAAAAATATGTTGGGGGGTTTGTTTGAGGTGAAAAAATAGGGAAGGAGAAGAAGTGAGGCTGAACCCGTGTTCTCTGTCAAAAATACAATGTGGTGCGGTTAATCAGTAGCCGCACCACTTATTCATGCGGCTACTGAGTAGCCGCTGAATTGTAGCCAGAGACGACTGTGGTTGGTTTTTTGCCCTCTTTTGCTTGGCCACACTGTAGTGTTTTCGGCTGCTTTATGGCAACCATAATGCTTGGTCTTATGTACTAGAGGAACAAAATATAGTAGTTTACTTCCTTTCAATGTCAGCTAGAGTGTATAAACTTAGTAGAGTCTGCTATATTTCTCCCCTTGAAAGTATCCGTTTTCAGTTTTCAGTTGATATGAAGTTTGTACAAGTTTAACTCATCCCTTTATCTTTCAGTTAAAAATATATTTTAAAAAAAAAATCTAACAATCTACTAACTATAAAACTAAATTTTGATCAAACTGAATTAATTGATAACAATAACTAATTAAGGAACATATTAAGTTATTAACCATAAACAAAACTATATATAATTAATGAGCTTTTGATTTTATTTTAAAATAACCATATGGTAGGTCTAAACCAATTTTAGTAGAGCGGAAAAAAAACAAATTTTTAAAGAAGGTACCAAAATTAGCATGGGGTGCAACTATATATAAGACATGTCAAGTTAGAGTTGCTAGAAATGCTCCCATAATATCACATCTCTTCTTTGCTAATGACTGTTTTTTATTTACAAAAGCAAGCATCAATGAAGCAAAGAACTTGATGCATATCTTTAATATTTTTGGTGAGATGACAGGTCAAGTTATAAACCTCCAAAAATCAGGTGTTTACTTTTCACCTAGGATCCATAACAAACACTGCAAAATCATATCAAGGATCTTGAAGGTTAAAAAAATTTCAAAAAATGACAAGATATTTAGAAACTCCTCTTTTCTTTGATAAAAAGAAAGTAAACAACTTTGAACCTCTTCTTAGTAAATATTACAATTCCTTGCAAGGTTGGAAAAATAAGCTCCTATCACAAGTTGGTAGAACTGAACTTATTAAATCCAATCTTAGCTCCTACCCAACATATCAGATGCATTGTCTTGCTTTTCCCAAAGAAACTCTCAAAAAAATGGATGATATCCAGAGAGATTTCTGGTGGAGTAAAAAAGATATTAAACACTGTGTTTATACTAAATCTTGGGAAACAATTTGTAAGAGTAAGGATGTGGGTGGTCTAGGAATTAGAAACCCCCGTAAGCATAATCTTGCTCTTCTCACTAGATTGGCGTGGAGAATGACTACAGATCCAGACCAATTATGGGCTCGATTCTGAAACATAAATACAACCCTGAATCTGATCATATTAAAAAGTCTAGGAAAAATAACAATTCATGGATTTGGAACAACATTAAGAAAGGGCTAAAAATAATAAAAAGAATCATACCTGGCGGGTAAACAATGGAGAATCTCTAAGCATTTGGGAAAATTTTTGGCTGCCTGAACAGAATGAAATACCTTTAAAAATAGATGAAAGACTGCCTAGATCAGTCAGTAATCTGATTGTTAATGGTGAATGGAATTTCCAAATTATCAACAAATATATCCACAATGATATGCATAATAGAATCAGGTCTATTACACCAAACATTCAGGTTACTGATAGGATTAGATGGTTATCTACATCATCAGGGGACTATACCACAAAGTCTGCCTATAAATACCTAACAGACTACAGGAATTCTGGAAAAGTTAATGACATTTGGACTGCCCTTTGGAAATTGAACTGCCTACCTAGAATTAAGTTGTTTTGCTGGAAACTTCTTTCTAGAGTTCTTTCTTTAGGAAAAAGAATGATAAGTTTTAACAAAAATGTTATGCCATCTTGTAGATTATGTAATCATTGTAGTCTAGGGGATGAAATGCATTTGTTTGTAAACTGTTCGTTCGCTAAAGCAATCTGGTTTGCTTTTTCTTTTACTAAGCTGCAGAATTTTCAAACAGATGCCATTAGAACTTGGTTTTATAACTGGATCACTGACTCTACCATTAAGGATAAACATACACTACACCAAATTTGGCGAATAGGAACACTATGTAGCAACGGTAATGATGCCGTTGGGGTATAGGTTGGTCTTGGGCCGTTGCGGAATTTTTGGGCCGTTGCGGAATTCCGAAACAAAAGGTTTTCTGTTGCGACTTGCCGTTGCTTTTTTTTTTTTGCGCGTGTTGTGTACGCGTGCGGCCAAAAACACCTTCCCACACTTTTTAGGATATTTATGCCCAAATAGTTATCATTATAGGTTGTTTTCCGCCCCTAACTTCAAGTGTGTGAAGAGAGTGTGTGCCATAAACACTTCTCAACACATTATAACCCTAACTTCACTTTCATTTTCTTTCTCATTTCCATTTTCAGAACCAGAGAGAAAGAAAAGTGCGGGAGAGAAAGAAAAAGAGCGGGAGAAAAAAAATTGGTAAACCCTAATCACAAATCGAAGGCAAAGTGTTCATCTTTGTGGTGGTGCTAGCTACAAATCGAAGCCGTAGTCTTCATCTGGTAAACCCTAATCACAAATTTCACAAATTGTTGTTTGAGTTTTGTTTGTTCTATGTTTTGCATGTATGATTGGGGTTTAAGTCATGCTGGTTTGGGTTTTATTTTGGGGTTTTTATGAATTTTATTTCTAGGGTTCGTTAATAAATTTCGTTTCTAGGGTTTTTGTGATATGGGTTTCTATTTTTTTTTTCTGATTTGAGTTTGTTAATAAATTTTATATGGGTGTCTAGGGTTTTATGAATTCAGTTTCTAGGGTTTTTTGATTTGAGTAAAACTGTGGAACTCTGTTTGTGTTTGGTAGTAGTTATTTGAGTAATCCTGTAGAAGTTTGTGTTTGATTTGAGTAACATGAATCAGATGAATCACATGATGTGTTTGTGTTGGTGGTTGTTGTTTGTTGGAATGGGTGTTTGAATAGGAATTTCTAGTTGTATGGGTTGTTTTGCTGTTTAGGTATTGAGATATGAATCAGGATTTGGTCTTAATGTTTGTTCATGTTTGCTGTTAATATCTAGATAATCTGTTGTCTGTGTGTTTGTATTTTGCAAATGTAATTGATATGATATGGGTCAATATGGTTTGGTGGTAAATATTGAGCTACTTCTAGGCTCATTCTCTTCTAAAATGAGAATTATGTCGTTAACTTAAAGGGATTCGACACCCTACCACTAGATTGTATTGCCTAATTGATTTCTGTCTTTTCTTAAGTCATAGAAATGTTGTTAACATCTGGATAATCTATTGTGTGTGGTGCTAGGTGAGTATGGCAGGTTATTATGGATGTGAAATTGTGTGGATGTGAGTTTGTGCTTATGTATTTGTTAAATGGAGGTTATTATGGATTCCTTGGAGCTTTAGCTGAGGCTAGGTTGGTGATTCACTCTCTTACGCGTGAGATGATAGTTATTCAGTGTTATGAAATGACCAACTTACACGTAGGAGAGTGAATGTACCAACATGTGTCGCTATTGCTCCTGAATCTAAACCATGTAGCTTGTAGACTAGCATATGACAGGATTATGACAAGATTATGATTTATAACTTTAATTGCTTGAAATCAGTTTGTGATATGTGCTGGTGATAGTTATTTTGCAGATTATTATGGCAGAAATAGAGGTAGATGAAAATGGACTTCCCACTGGCGACTTGACAACTAAAATGGGTCATTTTAAGGGCTCCTTGATACATACTCATATCCCTATCTCCTACCAAAATTGGAGGCAGGTGCCGATGAAGGATAAAATGGATGCCTGGCGGCAGCTAAAGGTATATCCCCTAAAATTTCTGAATTTTGTTTAGGTTCATAGTTTCTGGTTAATACCTTGAGATAGTAATTGGTGTGGTTTTGGTTTCAGGACCAATATGGAATTCCTGATACTTTAAGAAAGACTACTATAAAGGGGATGGCTGAACCATGGAGGAGACTCAAGTTTGAGTTGCGAAGAGACTACTACGATACTTGCAACACCCATCAAGAAAGACTGCTGAATGTTCCTCCTGAAATAAAAGAAGAAGACTGGGTGGCATTCTGTGAGTATGAGAAGACTCCGGAAGCAGTGAAATGTAGAGTAGAACATAAGAGAAAGAGGGAAGGCTATAAGTACAGCCATACCTCAGGTCGCAAACCCCATAGCCGGGTGAAGCGTGAACTGGTAAAAAATTTCAACTATTCTTGAATTATCACTGCTTTAGCTAGTTGTATGTGTTGATATGAACATGATGATAGTTGTATGTGTTTATAACTTGATATATGTTGCATTGGATTTTCAGGAGAAGGCAAATCCTGGAAAGATAATCACTACTTCTGATGTGTGGCTTGAAACCCATAAACAAACTGGTGGTACCATTCTACCTAGCGCGCAACCCTACTATGTAAGTCAGATATAAGTTTTATACTTTTTAAAAGATACTTAGTAACTGAAAGAATAACTGGTTTTGGTAATCGACATTTCAGGAAAAGCTGAAGAAGGCAGAAGACGAAATCCAGCAAGCACTTGAAGCTGGTACTCCTGTTGAAACTGAAGATCCACTGGTCAAAGCTTTTGGATCAGATGGTCACGGAAGGGTACGTGGTTGTGGTCCTATTTCTCGTACTGCATATGATCTATCCGCTCCTGCGTGTGCTAAAGCAGATGAACTGAAGTCTAAGGATGGAGAGATGAGGGCAGAGGTTAAGGAGCTAGGTGGCAAAATGGAGTTTATGATTGAAGGCTTCGCAACATTGTGCAATGTTATCAAGGAGATCCAAACTGGACAATCTTCTTACATTGGGTCTAACCACCAGGACAGTTCATCCGGTTCACCTGTGGCCATCTATTCTGCATCAAATCCTCTAGTTGCTAATGCTGAGCATGCAAACATCTCCCCCACTCCTAGAAATGCAGCTGTTGAAATTGCTCAAGGGAATGGTCTTGAAGATTTGTCACCTGCTCGATCAGCAGTAGGTGGTAGTGGTGCTAAAGCAGTTGGTGGTAGTGGTGCTAAAGAAGTTGGTGGTAGTGGTGCTACAGATCAGAGAGTTTCATTGAAGAACTTGGATGGTGATTTGATTGCTAGGGGTACACTTTGTGTCGGTGAGCAGGGACTAATCTGTCACAGCGTACCTGTTGCTGAGTCGAATGTCAAAGTGTTGCTGGATCACATTTACCTGCCAGAAGAGCCCACCATTAAAGAAACGGAAACTGGGCCGTTGTGGGAAAAATCCAGCAACGGCTGAACCTAGCCGTTGCTAGTACCGTTGCTACCCAGGAGACGCAACGGCAACATTACCGTTGCTAAAATTCGTCACACCATGAATGGCAACGGCCGGCCCCCGTTTCTAACACTTTTAGCAACAGATGGGCACCGTTGCTACCACCCAAAATTGGTGTAGTGATAACATCATTGGATACATATTATGGGAAATCTGGAATACCAGAAATACAATTTGCTATAACAGTGCCAAGCCTAATCCAAGTGAACTTATTAAGAAGATCATAATTGAATACAGAGACATTGTAAAAGATAAGAAGACGCACTTGGATGATTCTGCTCACACAGAGCAACATGAAGATAACAATGATAATTATGAATGGACTCTATCTTTCGATGCAGCTTTTAAAAAATCTGACTTTACAATGGGGTTTTCAATGATACTATATGATAACACATGTGTTAGAAGAGAATGCAGAGGAGGCTATGGATGGGCAGCATGCCCATTAGATGCAGAAGCAAAGGTTTTTTTTTGAGGCAATCAGGTGATTAAAAGATCTAAAGATACAATCTTGCAGAGTTCAGAGTGACTGTAAGAACCTGGTGTCTATGGTGAATGGAGGATCAGAAATAGCTACCAGTTTGCATTGGAATGCTTTAACAAACATTCAGAAATGTGTTGTGGTTTTGTCTACTGTTCAATGTGTGTGTTTTCAGCTTAAAAATAGAAAGGATTTGCTGTTAAAAGATAGATTGGCAAAGTATGCTAGATCTAAAAAACTTAGTATGTTTTCTTCTTTGGGATTGAATGTTTTGGAGAAATACTCCTTATTTGCTGCCTTAGACAAAGGGTCCGACCATGTATGAAACCTGTAATGTTCCTTTCTAGTTAATATATTTTGCTTTCATTAAAAAAATACAATTATATATAAGACAAAAAAGTCTAATCGATTTTGACCGTCAAATCATGTAAATGGTACCCTACTAATCTTAGTACCATGTCTTTTCTAGTTAGATCAACAGATAAAAGAGATGGACATGTTTTCATGTAGATCAGCAGAGATATGACAAAGAAAAGAATGGTCATACTCCCTCCGTCCCACATAAATTGAGCTAGTTGGGATTTGCACAATTATTAAGACAAGGAAGAGAGAGATTAGCTTTTAACTGTTTTTTTCAATTATACCCTTATAAATACTATGATAGTAAAATTTAGAAACGACATATCTCTCAAATTATGGCATGTATCTTTGTAAACTTTATACCATTAAAAAGCATTTTAAAACACCTACGCAACAACGAGTATAAACATGACTATGAAATTATTAATATTTATTATACTAAGATTTCATAACAATAATCAATAAAAATGATAAGATTAGAAACATGACCTATATAATAGAACTAGCTCAATTTATGTGGGACAAAATCAAAATAGAACTAGCTCAATTTATGTGGGACGGAGGGAGTATAAGTTAAATGGTCATGTAGATCAATAGACATGACCAAGATTTACTAGGCAAGATCCTAATGTAATCTAATCGGATGCATGATTAAAAGCGGCAGAATCTATTTTCTCAATCTAGCTAGCTAGATGTCGATAATACACATGAACAGCAACAACCTTTTTTATGGTGATCACCAAACCAAATCGAAGAGGTTGATAGTTGGAGGAAAGCAAAGCATTAGCAATAAAAGCTCTATAAGCCTTTAACTCATGACATGGATTCCCAACACAACACTACCAGTACCAACAAGAACATTTAAATCATCATAATATCATATATTAAATATTTCTAGCTTCTCCCATGCATCCAAAAATATCAAGATCAGATTGATGTCATGATGTGTATTAAATAACGTGGTGGTCCCTGAAGCGTCTCGTACGCATCGTTGCAACTACTATTATAACGTAATCAGCAGCACACTATCCGGCTTGTTGCAGATAACGGATTGATGTCCCTCCCAAATTCAAGGTATGGAAGAAATTCATTAATGAACATTTTGTCAATCATCATTTTAAGACCAGTAGTAAAGTTGATTTATGCCCCATCAAAAAGAGAACAAAAATGTAAAATTGGTGTTGCACAGTACAGCTTGAATTTGGGTTCCTTTTATGCGCCTTGCCTGCACCATTTTGGACTAATCAGCTGAATCGACCCCAATTTTGACTATGAAAACTCTGGAAAACAGAAAAACATGCGCATCCAATGTAGACCCAGTTCAAATGTGGTCACAACAGTATTTAGCGAAAACTCCGAGGGTAGAGCTGAAAGAAAGTAGAGAGAAAGTAGAGATGTGAGAGACAGAGAGAGAAATCGAGAGAGAGAGAAATCGAGAGAGATGTGAGAGAGAGACAGAGAGATCCGACGGTGGTGGGAGCCCCCCCCTATAGATCTGAGGGTGGTGGTGCTGCCACGTCACGCTCTACAAAATCTCTAACTCTCTCAGCTCTACACCTAGGGGCTCCGAGTATTTAGACTCTTACAACTGCTGAGGTCTAGTTCCATAGGTGCGCAGTCCTATTGATGTGGTGCATCAGTAAGCAGCGTACTAGTATATGTCAGAGTCGGACCAGTCAACACAAGGGCACAACTAAATAACACTACAACCACAATCTAACGGATATGAGAGCATCTCCAATAGTGGGTCGAAGTCTTAATTATTATTGCCACATAAGATCTAAGACCCAATATTTCTGAAAATGAATCTCCCATAGTGGGGTCCTAGAGTTTAGGAGTTTTTTTTTTTTTTTTTTTTTTTTGCTAAAAAACATCAAATCTCATTCATTCATAAGTAAAAGAAGATTACAAGGGGGCAAACCCTTACATCAAAGATCAAAATACAACAAGACACCAAACAAACAATCCGAGAAGAGAAAGAACGGAGAATCGTTGAAGCATCCCATATTGTGTATTCGAAGAAGACCTGATGAGTCGGAAGAGGAATGGTATTTGGAGTGCTCTCCCACCATTTAAATAAATTTTCTTCCTTGAGAAGATATGCTCCAATGAGGATGGAGTATTTTGCCCAATCTTTAGTAATTGATATCAATTTTCCAAACCCTAGTTCTTTGTCTTCTAGAATCCACCGGAAAAAATCTTCAATCACCACCACAAACCCACTTGTAAAATCTACCCAAAACTCACAAATGAACACCATGAAGGTGCAAAGAGATGAAGAGGAACCGTAAAACGGCATGGATAAACCGGAAACCGGCAAGAACACCATTAAAATTAAACCAAAAAAGGACAAAACTAGAAAAACTAACCAAAATAAACCTAGAAACTAGAAAGGATTAAAAGGGTGAGCTCAGATCTGCTCTAAAGATCAAATCCGAGCTCGTCGGAGAGCGCCTGGATCTGGCCGGAGGTCTTGCCGGAAATCGCCTAGAGTGGGAGAGAGAAAGGAGAGAGAGGAACAAAGAACTTTTCTGAGGAGTGTTGACATGGACTTGAAAAGGTGTTAGAAAAAGTCTTAACTAGACTTTCGGAAAGACCTTCCATTTTATTTATTTTCTTTTAATAATTATCTTGAATTGAGTTAAACGGTTTAGATCTTGTCCACATAAAATATCTCAAAGGTTAAACATATACTGTTGGAGATACTTTACTATTTTTAAGGTTAATCTACATAGAACCTTCAAAATAAAAATCTAATAAGACCTCCACGTATGAATTTTTCGACCCACTATTGGAGATGCTCTGAGAGATTAGTGATGTAGATGATATACATCAGGCTAGGCCGACTAAACAGTGGACCCATTATCAGGGTTGCATGTGGGTCCCATGTGATTGATATTCTTGTCCTTTCTGTCACGGGCCCACACATTGTAGATTTGAAGAGAAGAACGCAATTTCTTATCGTTAGATGTAATGACTCATTATGTCAATATTTAAATGAATGGTTAGATTGAATTTGTGCATAGACAAAGACAACTTGTTCATATGAGGAAATCAAGTGTGAAAAGATATCATCAATCTAAGATGTTTCCTCATGGGATGAAGTCCTTAATTCCATGTGACGGTTTTGTTTGTTGACATTTTTGATGAGCACTTCGTTGCATGTTGTTGTATTTTTATTATAATTTTTCATCTTATCATAATCATATATGGTTTAGATGGACATGAAACTAAAGCAAATTGCTGTTATTTTATGTTGGTCAAAGCCTAATGAGACGGTGATCAGTACAAACATACCGTATGTATGATAATTGATAAGTATTAATAATAATATGAAAATGGATAACTAGTCTATGATAGATCACTGATAATACAAATGCAAGAGCCGCAGAAAATATTCATATAAATTCACAAGTGATAAGTCCCTAAGTTTCTTAAACAGAGATTTTTTTTTTTTTTTTTGAAAGAAAGACGGACTCCAGAGAGCCCGCAACTTATTTATTAAACGATTACCTCATTCAAATTGAAGTTTGAGGGAATACAAGGTGGAGAAGAAGATAAATAATTCCACCAATTAGCAATGTTATTATGCATAGCATATTGACACAGGTCATGAGCTAAAGCATTCACATGTTTTGGTACAGATCTAAACATAATAGAATCAAAAGAGCTAACATCATCCTTAATGAGCAGAATAATGTGCCTAATACTCCATGGGATATCAGAACTGTCTCCTAGTACAGCCTTAGTCACATTAGCTGCATCACCTTCAAAAATAATTTTCCTGAAATTTAACCTATGCGCCAACTGAACTCCCAGCTGGAGAGCTTTTGATTCTGCCAGCAAAGAAGAAGGAGCATCGAATAAAGTAGTGACACAGCCAAGGTATTGACCTTCATTATCTCGAGCTATTGCACCCGCTGCTCCTTTGTTTGGGACAAAGGCCGCGTCTACATTAATCTTGATAAAAGAAGTAGGAGGAGGCTCCCATTGCTGTGAAGAAGAATTGGACGAGGCATGTATATTCCCATGATCCACAACTCTAACACAATGATGAAAATCCTCATTAGCCTTTCTTAGAATTTTGCCTACAGAAAACGCTCCTTTAGAGAACACAATTTCATTTCTGTTCTTCCAGATGTTCCATAGGATGCAAAGTCCCAAGGAGAATTTATGCATATCATATTCACTTTCCATCCAGTCTAAGAAGATAATCTTCGGATCATGAACACACTCCGGAATGTTGAAATCAATATGTGCATTCATGAATATAGTTTTTGCCCATGGACAATTGAAAAGAATGTGGACAATAGATTCATTTTCAGACTTACAGAAAGAACAGCTTACATCGATGTGAGGTTTGAATCTGCTTATGTTTAACTTCACTGAGAGACCATTATGAAGAACTTTCCAAGCAAAACACAAAATCCTCGGCAAGATATTAGAGAAAGACCAAAATTTCTTCCAGGGAAAATCTTGTGAGGCCGAAGAAGTAGGTATGTTCTGAGCTAGCAATTTATAACAAGATTTAGAGGTGAATTTACCTTTCATATGAGGAGTCCAAATGGGATAATCCCTGCCTGATTCACCGTTAAAATATATGTTCTGAATATTTTCAACCATATATGCAGGGAAGATAGAGTCCAACAGTTGCGCATCCCATGTGTTTGTTTCATGACAAATAAGGTCAGAAACAGACTGAACATTAACTGGAGCGTTTTCAGGCCTTGTAATTAAATGCTCCATTTGATGCGGAATCCACGGCTGTTTCCAGATGTCGACATCCATCCCATTAGCAATGTGCCATATTATTTTGTTTTGAATCAGAGGTCTCACCTCCATCAAACTATTCCACACAGAAGAGCCTTTTATGGTAGCATCAATAGTCCAAAAAGTTTCTCCTCTTAGATATTTTGCAGTTAGAATCTTAACCCATAAAGCTTCTTTGTTTTCGATGAACCTCCACGCCAATTTGCACACCAAAGATTTATTGACCAATTCCAAGTTTCTGAGGCCCAAACCACCAGAGTGTTTAGGTAGGCAGACTTTGTTCCAGTTGATAAAATGAAGCTTAGTTTCATCTGCAGAATGCCCATTCCAGAAGCTCCTTATAATTCTATCAATTTCACTAAGAACACCCTTTGGCAGTAAACATATACCCATGAAGTAAATAGGTATTGAAGAAAGAACAGACTTGCAGAGGACAGTTCTACCTGCTGAACTAAGAAAATGTTGTCTCCAACCAGCCAATTTAGAGTTGAACTTTTCAATAAGAAAATTGAAACTTTCGATATAATAATCAGATTTCAGCGGATAAACACCCAGATACTTGTCATCTTTTTCCATTTCTTGGACCCCCAAGAAATTAATAATTGAGTGTCTTCTTAACTCATTGATTCCCTTGCTAAAGAATATAGAAGATTTGGTGAAGTTGATTAACTGGCCAGATAAGTCAGCATAAATCTGGAGAATTCTTTTAAGCTGTTGAATGTTAGCATCAGACGATTTCCCAAAAAAGAACAGGTCATCTGCGAACATTAAGTGACTTACACAAGGAGCATAACTGTTCAAACGATACCCCTGGTAAAGACCCTGATCTTCATAATATTGCATCAACATTGACAGTCCTTGAGAGCAAATGATAAAGAGAGATGGAGACAATGGGCATCCCTGACGAATGCCTCTCTCACTTTTAAAGAAACCCCGAGGACCACCATTTAAGTTGATGGAGAAAGACGATGTTGTTACGCAGTTCATGATCAAAGCATGAGAATGACCCACTATGCCCATAATTCTTAACATATCCGCAAGAAAGTTCCAATTTACCCGATCATAAGCTTTTGACATGTCCACTTTCAAAGCAAAGTAACCTTTAGCAGCACTAGACTTGTTCATGGAATGAAGTAATTCCTTAACAATAATAATATTGTCCAAGATTTGACGACCGGGTATAAACGCATTCTGAGACTTGGAAATGAACTTATCTAGAAAAGGTTTAATCCTATTTGCAAGAATCTTTGCTACAATTTTGTATTGAACATTGCATAGTGCAATTGGTCTATAATCTGAAGGGCTAACAGGATTTTTAATCTTGGGAATCAAGGTAATGTGGGTATGGTTCAGGTTATCAGGAAACACAGCATACTGAAAAATAGATTTCATTAAATTCACAACATCATGAGACACAATAGACCAACAAGATTTATAAAAGATTGGAGAATAACCATCCGGACCTGGAGAAGTGTAAGAACCCATCTTAAAAACCACAGCCTTGATTTCTTCTTCTGATGGAATGGTAGCAATATTTTCGTTTTCTTCTACAGAAATTGCATTATCAGAGGATGAAGAGATAGTTGGTTGAGACTCCATGCTTGGCTGTAGGAAAAGACTTTGGTAGTGTGAAATCAATTCCTTAGCTATTTCATCTTGAGCTGTAATCCAAGTCGAGTTAGAATTATGGAGATGAGTGATATTATTCTTCCTTCGACGTTGTTGGACAGATATGTGAAAATGGCGTGTATTTCTGTCGCCATCTTTAGCCCAAAGTTGTTTCATCCTTTGATCCCAGTAGGTTGATTCCATGATCAGATAATCATTCAACATAGCAACAGTGATTTTTTCCTGACGAATAGAGGAAGCTGATGGCCGCCAAGATTGGATCCTCAAAAGCTTCTGTTTAAGCATATTTATTTTGTTCTTTATACACCCAATTTTTTCTCGACTCCAGTGCTGAAGAAACGACCCTAAAGTTTTTAACTTATCCTGAATAGTTTCTGCGGGATCTGGAGACCAGCATTCCTCAACTTTAGCCATGAACTCAGGATGGGAAATCCAAAAAGCTTCAAATTTGATATGGTTTATCAAGATTTCAGGTATGTGTCTATGAGTCTATGAACATGTTAAATGAAGCTGAGACGTTGCATGCCTTAAGGGGGCTAGGAATTTTTGGGCTGGAGGCTTGGCAGCAGGAGTGTATGAATGGTACAGTTTGATATGGTTTTGAGGTAAACCGGTATCGGAACTAAGAGGAACAGATTTTAGAATTTTGAAATTGTACCATATCATTTCAAAACGGTTCGATTTTATGATGTAGCTATTCGGGAAAATACCGTTGGTTTTCTAAAAATTCCAATTGCTAAAATACACTCATTCTTTAATCTATTTACAAAACTACACCTATTTTTTTTTCTTCAATATTACTAAAATACACCCAATTTGACCGTTTTTTTTTCTTCAAATAACAGCCAACGTTCGTTATGTGTCCAGCTGTCAGTTTTTTTTTTTTTAAAAGGAGCTGTCAGTTAAATTCCTAGCTGTCCATCTGGGAATGTCAAAAAAAAAAACTGGCAGTTTCGTTAGGCTCAGAGTGAGTTGACCTGATCCATGGCTCGGAGCGAGTTGGCCCGTTCTCATGTTCTTCCCAAATTAACGAACGCTAATTTCTGACCCTAATTAAGTGAATCCCAAAATTGATCAAAACATGCATAAATTATAAATCGGAACCCATATTCTTTAATCTGACCAGTTTACTCATCTAATCGATTCATCAAAATGTTTTCATTCCATCACCATTTTTTCTTTTCCATCCCCAGTTTATACCTCTACCAGCGGCGATTCAAGTAACATTCCAATCTTTATTCATACGATTCTTCTTCTGCAAAAAAAAAAAAAAAAAAAACTAATTGAATCGGACTGTGAGTGGTAGATTTTAGGTCTTATTTGCTGCAAATCTCAATTCACACAAAACCTAACTTCCTAAACCCATTGAAACTATCAGAAGTTCAGAACTCATAAATCTTCACTATTCACATCATATTACAACAACATCAAACCCCATTTCCTTCCTTGATTGATTTCCGCATAAGTTTTAAAAAATAATACTACGAAAAGTTCAATAAAAAAAGAATTGGAGTAACTGGATAAGTTAAGGAAAGTTTAGAAAGAAGAAGAGGGGGCGGCAAGGTGAACTGTGATAATACAAAATGAGTCAAGTCAAATGTTTTTTAATGATTATAGGGTTGGAAAGGATAATACTGTGATTATCTATGATATTTTAACCTGGGTCAACAAAACAAGACTAAAAAGGAGGGGATACCAAGTACACCGCCAACTTTTTAATTTGTGAACCTAGTTGATCAGATTACTTGAACGATCTCAAAAATCAATATTCAAGTAATAATCTGAGTCGAGTTAAGTATTCAAGAACGGAATCCTTAACAAGAACAAGTTCATGTAGATCTCAATAAATATGGATTCACTCAAGGGTTGAATCAACAAACTTGCAATACTTTAATTATATAGATCAGAGACAATATAATGCGGAAGTAAAAGTAATGCAAGACACCAGAAGTTTTGTTAACGATGAAACCGCGACTAACAGAAAAACCACGGGACCTAGATCAAATTTGAACACACACAGTCTTAAGTGGATACAGACGCTAGCCTACTTTCTGACTTCGGACTGGAATGTACCGAGACTGAATTCACCCTCCAAGTAATTCAACTACCATTGTGATCATACGTCTCTTGGCTCCCGCGGAAACCTAAGGACTTGATTCCCCTAGGTAACGTCCTTTACAGGCCTAGGAGTTTCTCCACTTCCCGTCGTGAAGACTAGTGCTACCCTACCTCTAACAGGACGCCTGGTTATACTCGATTTGTCTTTCAACAAAGAATACAATATGCAATTTCCTTTAGACTTAAAGTCAAGGTTAATATCAATTGATATGCTAATTAGGGCTTATTGATCTAGCCTAACTAGTTTTACCTCGTAATGTGTGACGAACTTGATACAAGGCATAATCCGTGATTGTGTTATGTAGATTCTAGGACTTATAACATCGAGTGCAGCCGTATGAAGCTTTTATCAAATATTTGGTCTTCATTGATTGAATCGACCGCAAAAAAAAAAAAAATATTGACCTAAGATACAGGATCACGAATATAAATTCCGACCAGTGCTTTACGATCCTCAAGCGAAGTCTTTCAAATTGTTGTAGTCCAAGAAAAAGGAATTTAAGATGACGACTAACCTTTATGCAAGGATACACAGATGTGTAGAGGATTGGTTTGTATCTTACATGAGGTCATCTATTTATATAGATCATCAACCTTGACTAGGGCTCAAGTAAGTATCCGAACTTAGAAAAGTCCATAGGCTTACTTGGAGGTCCAACTCAATCTTCTACAAACTCGTTCGCGTATAGCCTAAGGTGGTGAGAAGACTCGCCTTGATAAAGTGAAGGAATAGGCAGTGGCTTAACAAGTAAACCACGCATTAAGGTTCACAAAAATATCCATGAACGGGAAAGGCTGATAAGGTGGACAGGAGTTCTGAAATCCTTACGTAAACATGATTGGAACGTGTTCACATAGGGGAAAACCTCCAAAGATAAGTTTTATTTCATCTGGACATGAACACGGTCGGAACATGTTCACGTGTGACTAAATACGAGTTCAGAAATTTCTGAACTTGCATATGAACACGTTCGGAACGTGTTCACGTTAGCCACTTCCAGAGTTCAAGAATTTTCCTACAACTCTAGGTTGTCGAGTACTAATTCAAGAGAACTAGTCTTTCGATCAATACATACAACATCATCGAGTATTAAAATGATAGAATTGGTAAATATGAAACCATTAAAAAACCTTTCCAACCTTTCGATAATCTAGTGTGTAAGCTCCGGTCTTCATCTTCAAGTGGTCTTCGTCTCCAATACCTAAACCTATCCTAGTCTGAAATGATATTGTAGACTAAATCAAGGATTGTGTTTTGACACCTAAAGTTGACAACTGACTTGATATAGCAAGGCCAATGGGTTCAACCAAACAATTCTCTAACAAAGACCAAGTAAGGTGGGGAACATTTTCTTGGTCATACTCTCTCCGTTTCCAATATAAAGGTGGAGTTTTAGATTTTGGTTGACCCATCGAACAAGAGGATGGTCAGATTTCGCCGCATCTCGATTGTCTCTCTTCTTCCAATCATTATTCTCTTCTGGTCCTTGGGATTGCGCCTGGTTTTGCGTTGTGTTCGTTGGCGGTGGCATTGATCACTGCGGCTCGACAACATTGGTACCGTGGATCTTGCTATATGCCGTCAATTTTTCATACGTCTCGTTTTGAAGTTCTTCGAGGGCCATAGATTTTTCTTGTATATTTGTTTAAGCCTTCTGAGAGTTTCAGGTGTTTCTTTGAACATTGTTATAGAGATATGGTCAGTCTTGTTTATCAAGTATTTGAATCTGAGGACCGCATATCCAGGAGGGATTTTTCCGATTTCAACGCATAGCCTTCTCAATCGATTGACGAGACTTCTTAGCGATTCTCCCGTTTTCGCGCATAAATAACTTCTCGATTCCAGTCTTACCCGAGTATTGTGCATGTATGCTTCCAAGAACATTTTCGTCAGTTGTCCGAATGACACGACGGTTCCTTAGGCTAAAGAATCGTACTAGAGCAAGGATTCTTCTTTTAAACTGAATGGAAATAATCTGCACATGACCCCTTTAAATGTACTCCAAGGCGTCAGTACCATTTCATAAGCTCGGAGATGTTGCACAACATCGCCAGTTCCGTCAAAGTATGCGGTGAAGTTGGGCCAAGAAATATTAGGACGGAAATTCAAATTGCATATGAATGGCAATCTCTTCGCTTCCTCCATTACTTATGCGAGCTTATGTCCTTTATTCTTCTTCTCTTTTAGTAGCTGGTATTGGGATTCGAGTTGTGTGATTCTAGTTATCAATTCCTCGCATTTTTCATCCACCTCGTCTTCGTGCCTCTTGTTTTTCGCACCGTTCTTGTGTTGAGAATGTCTCTGATTTTCCACCGCATCGTTGGACGAATCTGAAAGATAGACATTATTCTTCGCCTTATTTTTTCTTCGCAATTTGTTATTCTCTTTTACCAATTTTTTTTTTCCTTTCGAGAAACCGTACATGCTTGTTTGCCTCTTCTTGTACCTTTTTCATCATTTCGACCTCCGTGTTGCTTGCTACACCAGTTGGTAGAGTTTCCTGCGATGACATT
>JAJJMA010155355.1:11761-23620 GCA_023529015.1 Papaver nudicaule | reverse complement strand
ATTTTATTAATAAATGCCATGGAGAAGAAGAAATTCAAAGAGAAGACTCAAGACAACAAGTGATCGAAGACAAAGGATAAAAATTGTTGAAGTTCTACAGGTTTCGAGGATTTATTATCATCAAGAGTTGGAGCTGAAGACGGAGTTGTTTCTATTGGGCACACCTGGAGAGTTGTATTCCTAAGGTACGGAGATGAGGGGATGTTCCCATCCTCTTTATGGTGATTTCACAAGGAATCATCAGATTCCTTTCGAAAGAGATCTCAGAAAAAGAAAATAAGCGTTACCTTCAATCGTGTGTAAGTATCTATCTTCATTCCTTGCTTGCATACATGTGTGATTACCCTAAATTTCGCTTTATGTGTGTTTGAGTGATTAACCTGTGAGGACAGAGTCGAGGCGAATGTCAGACTAGTGTGGAAGGTGCTCTCTTTAACCTTAATATTCACACATTGGCTTGTAGATAGCGTGAAACGTTTTGTTTGTCTACAGCCGTAATTGCGGGGAAACTCTTTATAGATTGTTTGCAGACTTGACAAATTGAAATGCTTAGAAATTGGTTGAAGGTTTTGTGGGTATATCTCTGGTAAGTAAGCCCTCACGAGACTTCACTCGTCCACTGGGGACACTCAGTGGTTCAAAAGGCGGGTTGTGCATGCTAAGCACAATCGTAGACTCTACGACACGGAGTTGTTGTACTTTATTTTTATTTTATTTTGCTCGGGACTAGCAAAGTCTAAGTGTGGGGGAATTTGATAGGTGTCTAAAACACCTCTCTAAAATATTCATTGATTATGCTTTCTTTGCTAATTTTTCTTTTATCAGTTGCGTTTTACGTTTCTTTTGCGTTTTGCAGGTGTTTTGGAGTCGTGTTGACAAAGTGAAGTAATTTGGAGCTAAAAAGCATTGTTTGGCAACATTGGAGACGATGAACAGAGCTAATACACTTAAGGCAGCCATTTGAATGTTAAAAAGAGATTTACTGGAGCACCGGGAGGAATTTGCTCAGGGCAGCTGCAGTATTTGGATTAAAGATTGCTGAGCAAACCCATTTTTCTGCTAAAGGCCACCTGCTCTCTTTTCTTATCCTCAGAACAGAAATTAGATGACCAGACAAATCAATTTCTCCAGTTTCAGGTCACGACCTTCAGCTCACTGACATGGGTTTGATTGATGTTTGCCAGGGCTTATGGGAAAATTCAGAAGAGAACAATGGCTCGAGTTTATCTGAGTGTTGGGTTCTGAAGTTTACAGGGATTCAAAGACGAGAAGGATTGGGTTCAGTTAGTGGCCGGACTTACAGGAAGAAGGCTGATGTTGGGTTGTTTGAGTGTTTGCCGTAGTGACTATTGAAGACAAGGAAAAGAACCATGGGTTCAGGTGCACATTTGCCTAGAGATTCATCAGAGGGATTCGAGGCTTACAGGGAGAATTGGGGTTTCAGTTCAATCATTGCCGAGAAATTAAGAAGATATTGCTGCCATGCTGCCATGGTTATTTGAAGAGTTTAAGGACTCGATTTCTAATTCAGTTATGATTTAGAGCATGGGGTTTGTCTGTGAATGTATGTATGTTACAGGGAAGGAGTTGGGTTGGATCAGGAGAACACAATGGACTTATTTTTGTCCATATCAGTTGTGCTCATTAGCCGTTCGGGAAAAGGCCTCAACTACTAATTCTACAGCAGCTTAGTACACCAAGTTCTACCGATGGCTAAGCCATGTTCAATGGGTTCTGCCAATGGTTTGCGAGAGAATCCAGACGTGGAGAAGAGTTCTTATGAAGTTAGGCAAGGTTCCAGGAAGAAATCAGGGGCGTAGAACCGATGGTTATGGTCCAGTTTTGGACTATGTTGCAGCGACAAGACAGGGCAGTATTGTGCTGTTGTTTAGGTTTCGAAATTGCAGGAGAAACTGAGGATAAAAAGAGGAGAAAAACCTACAGGAAAAGGATCTCTCGACACCACCACTTCTGCCGTCTACCAACAGAGAGGAGCTTTGACAGCCACCACCTGCACTCCATCTTTCCATCCATCACCACCAGTCCCTCCACCATCTCTCCATTGCCAACTGCACCATCCTCTATCACTGTGCACCATCACCACAGCAGCACGTTGTTGTTCTCCACATCCACAAGCAACAGCAGGTTTCTCGCACCGTTTCGCCATCACCAAGCTGCACACAAACAAGGAGAGAAGGCTCAGAATCGTCACATTAAAAGCAGCAGTAAAGTGTTACTTCTCATCAGTATCATAAGTCTCGGTTTGCTGATTTGTTTGCACTTTCAGTTGTTATATGTTGAAGTCCTTAATTTTTATCTTGTCTTGAACTCCATGGTGATGTGTAGCTAATAATTCGTATTGGTTATGGGATGTAGTCTGAAATCTCAAACATATTAATCAATCTGGCTGGTCAATTGTTGTTATTCATGAAATCTCTTGTCGTTCATGTTCTACTGTGTTTAATAATTGCATGATTGATGTATTGCAATATGATTGCTCTCTTATTTGTTTAAATTTCAAATTGAATAAATATGAAAGTATATATATAGCTAGATTAGGGTTTTGAGATACGAAATAGTCAAAGAATCCTGTCACAAGTAGCACAATATGATTTCGAAAGTGGTGATAGCTTTTAGAAATAATATGGAGAAGCTTGACCTATGTTGAATAGTTTTTCTATTGCATAGATTAGCCTAATTCATAGAACCTAAAGCTCTTGGAGAGTTGAACTTGATTGCACGTTGCGTTAAGTTATTCTCTGAGTAGTATTTGCATATTCATCATTATGGTATGCAATGATATAAGGAATTTACCGGAGTATACTCTCGATGGGGTACTCTAGGGCTCTTGGTATGAGAAAGATTGAATGTTAACTTTGATCGATTGATGAACATGTTTGGTGATTGAAGATGAAACCCTTGACCAGTATTTTCTCTCTCTGATTTCTATTTTTATTTACTTGTTTCGTTTTTATTTTATTCGCACAACAAAAATCCCCCCTCTGGTTACTCATAAGTTTTCAACACAACTGATAAACCATATCTCTCTCTGTGGAACGAACTTATTCTTGCTACCGTGCTTAATTTATATTTAGTGAAGTAAGAGTATTAACTTTGTTGGTTTGACACACCATCAGTAGAGATACTAATAGCGATTGAGATCGTATTCTTGTCTACATAACCATGTGTTATGTTGGTTTGTTCCCACGATACTAAGGTTACAAGATGCGTGAGATAGATTCGATACCATTTTCCATAGCAATGTTTTGCTTGCAAATCACTTGTAGGATATGGGTGAATCTAAAGGATTACTCTTGAGCAAGAGTCCAGTGGATTATAGCTGAGGGCGTAATAACACGTTTAAGTACTGGCCCAACCCAGAACTTCCAGCGGATCCAGTTAAACCCTAATTCTGAACAACGACGGTTCACGAACGGGTTCGTGGACAGTGACTCCGGATTTCACTCTTGAGTTCCAAAACATCAATTTGTACACGTACATGTACGTGTGTCGATGGTGGGTTTTGAACACATATAAGTATGAGTCCTATGTGGTAGCCACACGAGTCCTTTGGAGAAGAAATCAAGTTGTGTAGGTCCTATTAAGGTTAAGTAGGGAGAGTTCAGCACAAATCAAGCTCTATGTGCCCCACCAAAGACTTAGACGTACTCGCAAGACTTGGTTGTATTCTCAAGACTTGGTCGCTTCCTTAAACATGACCATACTCTCAAGATTCATTCCCTTCCAAGACATGCTTGCCTTCCCCGCATTCGGAGACGCCATCGCCTTCCCATACGTCCCCGCCTCGGGAGACGTCCCCATCTCCGGAAACGCCTTTGCCTTTGTAAGGGTAGAAAATACCTATCCCATATAAAGGCATCCCAGATAAGATGTTGTACAAAAGGAGTTCAGCTGAGATGTCCTGGATCAGCGAGTAAGAGATCAGCGAGTAAGAGATCAACGAGTTAAGAGATCAACGAGTTAAGAGATCAACGAGTTGAAGGACCAGCGAGTAAGGTATCAGCGAGTAAGGGATCAGTGAGAAAGACCTATCGCCAATTGTTAGGTGATAGTTAGGTGATATTTAGGTGAGCATTTAAGAGAAGTCAGAACGGATATATTGTCAGGTTGACTGGCTGACTCAGTGGAGGACGCGTCATCAGCCTTATCTTCAAGAAGATTCTCTTGTTTATGCTTGTAAAGTGAGGAGTGAGCTCGCCGATGTATATGTGTCGGCGAGTCAGGACAAATAGTGTCAGTCTAACTTTGTTTGTATTAGCTGTTTACCACCATGTAAAAGGTCTATAAATAGTGAACTAACCTACAGAGAAAGGGGTTGAACATATTTTGGGGGTTGGTCTGAAGAGAGGAAAAGTATCCTACTTGCTCTCTACAGCCCAAGACCAAAGTTAGGGTTCTTATTCAAGGAACAAAGCATAAAACATTAACAAGGTAATGGAGTGTTGTAATCATACTTATATTAGTGGAATCCTTGGACGTAGTCCTTATTTATGGGCGAACCAAGTAAATCATCTTGTCAAGTAACTCTAACTCTTATCTCCTTTATATCACGTATGATTGTTGTATGAGTATATGCTTTGGGAATGATTGTATGTATGTGGGTGTATCATATTTGGGTGTACTGTGTAGGATCTAACCATTGGGATTTTACACAGTTACATTTTGGCGCTAGAAAAGGTTTTTGAACTTGTTTTCCTCAAAATTTTTCTCTTATACTTGCTTTGTTAAAAGTATCATACGTTCTTTTGTTTCTATATATAGTATGATTTTATCGCCGATAGTATCACTACCTCTCTGTTCTTTCCATTTGGAGGCATTTAGCTTGCTGTTACTTCTCTTTCTTTCTCTTGTTTCTATATATGGTATGATTCACACGTGTTATTTTGCTAGAACTCGCTGGGAGTGTTCTAATTGCTTTTACTTGCCACATAAGGATGTTATGTCCACTGCGTAGGATTCTCTTTATGATTCCTGTCTTATTTGTTAAAAATGGTATAGCATACAGTGCATGATTTGAGATGTTGACATAAGTTCTTTGTTTCTATATATAGTATAGTGTATGAGTTTTGAGGTCGCCGTTATGTTCTAGTAACTGTATCATACTATTTAGAGCAATTATACTCTATGTATATGAGTTTTTCATGATTTCCCTTTTGTTTTGCCATATAAGGTATGTTATGAGTTTTGTTGCAATGGTTCTCCTGGGCAATTTTGCTAAGATTGGAAAAGCTAGGACATTTTTAGTATATTTTAGCGATAGATCTTGGTTTTCAAAAGACATTCTATACTATTTAGGGAAATCTTGCTGGATTAAGTACTGTTCCAGTTACACATGAGTATTAGCCGGTCTACTGCGATGGTTTTATCACATATTTCACTTTTCTCACATAAGCAGTAGGAGAGTTAGTCGTTTAGATGGAAATTGTTATTTTGGTCGGAGTTTTTCAAATATAGATATATATTTCCGGCAAAAAGAGAATTAGTTCTGATGTCTAGTATGAACTTTAGTTTCATAAAGGAAATTACATCCTAAAACCTTGTTAAGTTGTTCTTTAAGATGTTGGTCGTACTATCATTCTAATTTTAAAATCACAATCACATAGGATGTTTTTGCAATTTTTGTCATGCTTAGGTCATCATTCGTACATCACGTGATGCAAAGCTGTTCTTTTTGTATTTCATTCATCAATATTCTGAAAAGTCACCCATCTAACTTATTTGGCATTTACCCACAGTACTAACAGAGCAATACTGTCAGGAAGTGTGTTTGTCATCTTTTACAGAATCTCGGCGAATGGGTCCTAGAGGAAGAAGCGATAAAGCCCTGGCGGGTAGGCCTCCTCGACACCCTACCCTTCCTACACCAGCGACACTCCCAAGTGGTCACAATACTAGAAGCAGAGCAATGGAGCCAGCTGGACCAGTGGATCCTAATGTGGCAAGCTCATCTCGCCGATCACCAGTACAGCGTGTGACTCGTCAAGAAGAAGTTTACATGGAGGATATCACTCGTTTTGAGAATGCAGAAAGGTCACCTGAGCCTAATCCAATGCTAACGAGAATCAGTAGCGCAGTAGAAGCAAATGCTTGCGGCAAGCAGATTTGTGGCGGAGGATTCACTAGAGGAGAGACATCGAATGCAGGGGGAGCAGCTCAAAATGCAATGGCAGGATGCAGAGTGGCGGCCAATGTTCAGCAACAGTTAGTGCAACATGTCGGTGAAACTCAGCACGTGGCGGAAGAAACCCCAGCAATGGTGGAAGAACCAGTTATAGCGGCAGAAATTCCACAAGCGGCTAGTAGAAATGGTGTAGCGATTGTACCAGGAGCTACGGTAACTCGCCCGGTAGTGATAGCAGATAATACTGGATCCACAAATACTACAGAAACATTGCTGAGGCAAATTCTTGAGGCCAACAACAGGCAGGCTAGTCAGATGGAGAGACAAATGCAATTGCAAATGGAGACAGTACTTCAGAGTCATAGAGAATTGATGGCGGCGCAAAATAAAGGTCATGCGTCCCACTCGCACTCAACTCGCCATGCGCATTCATCTCGCCATGGGTCCCATACTCATTCATCTCGCCATGAGTCTCATTCTCATACACCTTCATCTCGTCGAGTTGAAAAGAGTGGAACCAGCTCGACTGAAATTTCAGATTCATCGGCGAAGTATGATGAAAGGGGTAGGAGGATAAATTTACCTGGAAAGGATAAAGACCGCAGCAGCTCTAGGCGACGACATAAAGCAGATAAAGAGATGAAGAAGGATTTGCGCCAGCTAAAAGATAAAGTAGAAGCTTTAAGTGGGTCTTCAAGGGAGTCCAAATATAGAGTCGCGCTTTTAGAAGCACAGAAAACACCTTTTCACGATTGTATTATATATGGACATGTGTCTCCCAAGTACTCTCCCCCAAAGTTCACCTCTTTCTATGATGGAACTGGAGATCCTACGCAGCACTCGAGAGCTTATAAGCGAGATATGGCGGCCTGGGTAGGGTCAGATCCTATAATGTGTATGGCTTTCCCTGCTACACTAAAGGATGAAGCCCTAGCCTGGTTTAATGGGCTGGAGGAAGGAAAAATCAAATCCTTCGAGAAGTTAGAGTGTAAATTCTTGCATGCTTTTATTCAAAACAACAGAGGTCGGCCCGGCGTGGAAAGATTGTTCAACGTTAAGAGAAGACCCTCGGAGACTTATAAAATTTTTATTCAAAGATGGAGGAAAGCGAGTGGTGAAGTAGGATCAGAAGTGTCAGAAAAAGAAAAGATAAGATCATTTCTTAGTGCCATGGAGACGACAGACCAGCTGTACCAGAAATTGTTTTGGAACATGCCCCAGGATCTGCAGACCTTGAGGGCGATGCAGGACGAATGGTTAAGTTTTGAAGAAATTAGAGAAGAGGAGTTGCGACTAAAGAAGGAAAGAGCAAAACAAATTCACTCGATCAATAGCTTATCGCCGGAAGAGCAAGAAGAAATCAAGAAAGAATGGTTGAAGGCAGAACAGCGGAAGTTGGCACAGAATCCCTCTTCGGCGATAGTAGTATCCGAGGCAGGAAAGCAGCAGGTTACCGCCGAACAACATTGGAATTCTCAGAAGCGAGAAAATTACGATGGGCGAGACAAGCAAGATAACAGGGGAGGAAACTATGGACGAGGAGGAAGAGATAATCGGCGAAATGGGAACGGAGACAGAAGATATAATGGGGATAATAGAAAGTTCGGCAGAGGCAACCAGCAACCTTTCCAAGATGCTACTTTGCCTAAGTTGCGTGTTTCTTATACAGATGCTTTTGGACAGATTGAAAGTTCTAACTGTAGGGATGACATTCGCTATCCTTATAACAGAGGAAACCCAAGAGTCCCGCCAGCTAATACTAATTCGTTTTGTCAATTCCATCAGTTTCATGGCCATACAACTGAGAATTGCACCGGCGTACAGCAAGAAGTCCATCGGTTCGTCCGTATGGGGAAATTTCAAGAATTCCTAGAATTGCCGCCGCTACCTCCTATCATGGTCCAGCCAATTCAAGCCATTCCAGTTCACACTCCAAATGTGTATGAAGTTAAGGTTGAGCCAGATCTGCTGGAGTTAGATTGCTTTTCCATTGTGCACTCAAAAATCACTAGGGATGAATTTCATGATAACGTCATGTCTCGAGTTCATAAGCGAGATAGAATGGGAAATGAGATCTGTAGTGTCGCCGCTAAGCAGGAGCCGTTGCAGGAATGGATGAAAGCATGTGTTGGGTTCTCCGCCCAAGAGATTCCCCCAGAAGGAAGAAATCATAACAACCCCTTGGTTCTCACTATTCAGATGGAAGGATTCAGGCTGCCAAAAGTGCTCATTGATCCGGGAAGTTCTGTGGATATCCTCTTTAATACTGCCTTTGAAGCAATGAGGGCGAAAGATGATAAAATACCCTCGCCGACGGTCTCCTCCTATAACATTTATGGGTTTAATGGCATTGCATCTAAGCCTAAAGGCGAGATTGAATTAAAAGTGAAAATCTGCGACGATTATTTCTTGAAAACTACTCTTTGCATTGTGGATGTTGACTTGCCGTATGCTGCAATTCTGGGGAGACCATGGCTTCACAGTTTAAAAGGAGTCCCTTCTACTTATCATCAACGCCTAAGGTTCCCCACACCATTTGGAGTCGCCGAGTATGTTGGAGATTTATCAGTGGCCAAGGCATGCAATTCAGCGGATGTGCAAATGCGAGAAAATCGAAAGGTGAAGATGGCAGAGAAAAAGAAGCTTGGCAAAGAGGCGGTTAAGGAGCAAGAAATTCTGGACTTCATCGCCAACCCAACCACATATGTGCATTCAACAAATTCAGTAGAGGACTCGGGGAAGTCTGAGGATAAAAACTTATAGCAATTAAAGGAACCATCGCCGATGGGAGAGCCAGAGTTACATTTCACGGCGGTGGAACCTACTAAAGATATTAATATCGGCGATGATAAGGATCCAAAGATGGTAAAAATTGGTACTCTGTTAAATGAAGACGAATCGGCGCAATTGCAAGCACTACTCAAGGAGTATGTTGATGTCTTTGCTTGGGGTATGAACGAGATGCCAGGGATTGACCCGGCGATAGCATGTCATAAACTCGATATTGATCCAAAGGTCAGACCATTCAAGCAAAGGATAAGGAAATTGGCCCCAGCTTACAAAGAAGCCGTGGAGGCAGAAATCGATAAAATGAGGGCATCTGGTATAATAAGACCAGTGCAATATCCACAGTGGATAGCCAATATGGTCGTGGTACCAAAGAAGAACAAGGGAGTAAGGATCTGCATTGATTTCAGCGACCTTAACAAAGCTTGTCCCAAGAATAGTTTTCCATTGCCGAGTATTGACCAGACTGTGGACGCTACATCAGGTCACGAGTTGCTGTCATTTATGGATGGCTATTCAGGATATAACCAAATACCTTTGGCGGAAGAAGATCAGAAGCATACCGCCTTCTTTTCCACTAAAGGGTTATTTTGTTACACTCGTATGCCATTTGGGCTGAAGAATGCAGGTGCCACTTATCAAGAAATGGCACAGAAAATGTTTGAGAAATGGATAGGGAGGACGATGGAAGTCTATGTTGACGACATGCTCGTCAAGAGCAAGAAGAAGCAAACTCATGTAAAAGACCTCAGAGAAATATTTAATCATATGCGTGTCACTAAGTTAAAAATCAATCCAGCAAAATGTGTTTTCGGCGTAACTTCAGGAAAGTTTTTGGGATATGTCGTTACCAAGAAGGGAGTAGAAGCTGATCAGGCCAAGGTCAAAGCAATCATAGAGATGCCATCGCCGGTCACAGTAAAAGATGTTATGCGGCTCAACGGGACTTTGGCATCTCTTAATAGATTCATCTCCAGATTTTCTGACAAGTGCAAGCTATTCTTCCAGACATTGAAGAAAGGAGAAAAGTTCAACTGGACTGAGGCACATGAAGCCGCCTTTCAAGGCATTAAAAAGTATCTCGCCACTCTCTCAGCGATTCAGCCACCAGAGCATGGCGAAGAACTCAGAGTATACCTCGCCGCTACACCTTTTGCCATAAGTGCAGTGCTTGTAAGAACCAAAGGCGGAGAAACACCTATATATTATATCAGCAGGACACTGCAAGGGGCAGAGAAGAATTACACTAAGATAGAGCAGTTGATACTGGCTTTGGTTTTTGCATCACAGCGACTACGTCCATATTTTCATGCTCATCCCATTGTGGTCCTCACAAAAACTCCAATAGAATCTATCTTACACAGTTCTCAGCGAGTGGGGCGCATCGCCAAATGGAATCAACAAATTGAGCAGTTCGGCGTCCAATATGAAATACGCACGGCTCAATGGTCCCAAGTAATTGCAGATTTCCTCGCCGACTTCCCAATAGATGAAGAAGAAGAGATAGAAGAAATCCCATCCTCCTTGGATGAGCGAGAACATGAAATACCAGATTTATTGAAATGCAGTCCTGATGGATGGGAGGTTTATGTAGATGGTTCGTCAAATAAGGAAGGAAATGGAATTGGAATTGTTCTTATCTCGCCAAAAGGAGCAAGGATAGTGCACTCGCTAAGGCTAGAATTCCCGGCGACTAATAATGAGGCAGAATATGAGGCAGTCATCCATGCAATGCGTATACTCATAGAGATGAAAATTAGCAATGTTAGATTGACGAGTGATTCGCAGCTAGTGATTCGACAAATATCTGGAAGATACCAGACAGCAGACCCGTCTATGCAGAAGTACCTGAAACTTGCTAGGGAGTACGCCCAGAGGATCACGGGTATCAAGTTTCGCCACATCTGCAGAAAAGATAACAGGCACGCCGATGCATTGGCGTTTATCTCCTCAATGATGACAGATCCAGATGTTACTTCAATAGCTATTGAAAGAGTGATGCAGTCGTCGGTAACAGCGCCAAGGCAAAGAGAAGTATTAACAAGAAGCGTTGAAGAATCAGCAGAAACAGATTGGAGATCGCCGATACGGTACTACTTGGACCACTTAACCTTACCAGGAAATCAAATCTTGGCTCACCAGATCATCAGTCGCTCGGCGAACTATGAACTCCGAGATGGAATCTTATATCGCCGGTCATTCTCTGGACCACTTCTACGATGTGTATCAAGAGAGGAAGGTAATAAATTATTAAAGGAGATTCATGAAGGAGACTGTGGAAATCACGGTGGCCAAAGAGCTTTAGCCTTGAAGGTTAGAATGCAAGGATATTACTGGCCTTGGATGAATAGAGATGCAAAGGAATATGTTCAGCGATGCAAACCATGCGAACTGTATGGAAGAAGAATTAAAGCGCCGGCAACATCTTTGAATTCAGTGCTTAGCCCTTGGCCTTTCGCCAAGTGGGGTATTGATATTATTGGTCCACTGACTACAGGCTCTGGACAGCGGAAGTACATCATTGTGGCGACAGATTATTTCACCAAGTGGTGTGAAGCTAAAGCTATTAGGAAGAAAACGGGACAAGAAGTGTTCACATTCATCTGGGAGAACATATTTTGCAGATTTGGTGTACCGGCGGAGATATGCACCGATAATGGGAAAGAGCTGGTCGGCGACAACATAAGGAAGTTACTCGCTCATTACAGCGTCAAACTGGGAAAATCAACTCCCTTATACCCTCAGAGTAATGGCCAAGCAGAAGCCACCAATAAGACTATTGGAATGGGACTGAAGAAAAGATTGGAAAAGCATAAAAAGTCATGGTGTGAGCATTTGCACAATGTCTTGTGGTCATATAGAACTACGGTTCGAGAAGCAACCAGAGCATCTCCTTTCTTACTTACTTTCGGCGCCGAGGCAGTACTCCC
>JAJJMA010155343.1:0-11173 GCA_023529015.1 Papaver nudicaule | reverse complement strand
AGTGAGAAGTGTGAGTATAAATGTAAATCAAGGAAGTGTCATTGCCCATTCAAGATCGTAGTAGGTCACAACCGTTTAAGAGGGTATTTCCTACGTAGGGTTGAGAACGGTCATCCCAACCATGATACTCCTCATTCTCTTATTGGACACTCTTCCGTTTGTGGGTTGAAACCCCATGAGAAGGAAAAGGTGAGGTCGATGATTGCAAGCCGGCCAATCGATATCCTAAGGGCGATAAAGGTGGATGATCCAGGGAACTTGTCTATTTTGAGGCAAATTTACACTGAAAGAGCCGCACAAAGGAAAGGGTCATGGAATGGTAGAGAGATTATGAAACAATGTGAATGGCTAGTCGAGAAACACAACTACACAATGAGGAAGCAAGTCGTTGATGACAAAGTGCAACGTATTTTCTTGGTGCATCCGGATATGATCGAATTGGCTCGATGCTTCTATCCAATTTTGTTCATTGACTGTACTTATAAGACGAATAAGTACAATATGCCATTGATGAACATTACTTGCCACACATCGGATAAACAAACTTTCACGATAGGTTGGGGTTTTATGGATAAGGAGAACGAAGTGAGTTATGAATGGTTTTTAGAAACTTTGAAGGATCTTTACTTACCCGGTCAAGCTCCAAAGATTATAATAACGGGTAAGGATAAAGCACTAATGAACGCCATAGAGGTTGTTTTCCCGGAAGCTCAACATTTTCTTTGTACATGGCACATACGATGCAATATCAAGACGAATTGTAGGCATCATATTCAAAAGCCTAAGAAACCTAGGGCATTCAGCGTGACATATTAGAAGAAGAGCGTGTTAGCAAACTAACGGATTGGAACAAAAAGCGGAAGAGAAGAAGATAGCCGATGCCGAATATATTAAGGCTGGAATTAAATGGTTGGAGTTTCGACGTGATTGGGATAACGTGGTACATTCGATGACTATTGCACAGTATGAATGCATGTTGGCGCTCTTCATAGCTACTTGGAGTGAGGTTGCCAAAAAGGCGGTGGATTATTGTACGAAAAAATTGTTGGGGCCTTACAAAGAAAAATTTGTGTATGCGTATACCTACCAATATAGGCATTACAAGAATGAGGCAACAAGTATAGCGGAGGGATGTCATGGCCGTTTGAAAAAGCTACTTCATGGGTGTGTCAACAATGTGGTTACGGTTCAAAAAGCTATCCATGTCTACACAAATGATGATATCACTAAGATCAAGTGCCAAATGGACACAGCAGGTGCAAGAGCATGAAGATTTACGAGAAAGATAAATGTGAAGACTGGTACAAGCTTAAGGGTATTCTCTATAGGGTGTCGCATTGGGCAATAAACTATATGATGACAGATTTGGCATACTACAGGAAGTACGAGGCAAGAGGGCGTAAAAGATGTAGGGGTAAATGTTCATGTTTGACAATGACGACCCTTGGGCTCCCTTGTCGCCACATGATTGCGGATTACCCTGGGGAAATACCACTTGAGGCCATTGATCCGTTTTGGAGGCAACTCTCTTTCACACCTAATCCAATTGCGGCTCCCGAGAATCACTCTCTTCTAGATTTGGAAATTGTGAAAGCCATGGTCGCAAGCTACCCCTACAAGAACAAGGTGCAACAACAATGTTTGATACACGATTTGGAACTCGTACAACACCCCTACAAGAAACCTGCCGTCGAGGAGCTAATGGTACAAAAGTCCGTAGGGAGGCCTCCTACCAACATGGATAGAAGCAAGGAGAGGCAAGAATTGAATGGTTACCTCAGAGACCAAAGAGACGATGACTCCACAAGGTGTGACCCTTCACAACATGTATATGCGGAGGCAAGGTACAAAGAAGACGAGCCTAGGGAGTCAATGAAAAAGAGACGTGCGAGTGGGCAAAATGTGAAGGCAAAGGCTCCCAAATTTCTTTCGCAAGGGACTAAACCAATTGGGGAAGATGTACGTTCAAATGGTCCAAAGTTTTTTTCGCAAGGGAGTGAAGCTAGCACAAGCACAAGACAGAGACACAAGCAACAAGCAAGGCAAATGGGTTCCATGAATCAAGAAAGGGGAGATTGTGAAGATGTACGTTCAAATGGTCCAAAGTTTTTTTCGCAAGGGAGTGAAGCTAGCACAAGCACAAGACATAGACTCAAGCAACAAGCAAGGAAAATGGGTTCCATGAATCAAGAAAGGGGAGATTGTGAAGTGGTTACTCTAAGATCCGCACTTGGCGATCGAAAGACTCCAAGGGATGCACTTGGAAGACCTCATAAAACTTTTTACACAATAGTCACGGAGTACTTTGACCATCAACCACAAATCATTCGTCCTTTCGTATTATCCACCGACGACGTCGATGATGATGGAGATTGTGGTTTCCATGTTGCTTCGGAGCAAATAAGGCATATGGGATTGGCGGGTGAGCTAACTCAATGCCAATATTTAAGGGAGAAGATGGCCGTGAAACTAATGTAAAACACAAGGAGTTCTATATTTCGATGATGTTGGAAGGAAACAATGAAGAAAAAGAAGAACGTTTTAGGAACTTGGTTACTCGCATACAAGGCCCGGAGAGGGGAGCACCAACTTTGCGTAGGCATTGGATGTTGATGCCCCAATGTGGGCATCTCTTGGCTGATGCTCTTATTTGCGTTGTTCATTACTTTGGTGAGGGTACAAATATGACATTCACACCAAAGGAAGTAAGGTGCGGTGGAGCGCTAAGGGATAGAAGAATTGTTATAGTCAACATCAACAAGATTCATTTTATCGGTCTAAGATTAAAAGAAGATTGCCCATTACCTCCGCTTTGTAGGTTTTCTTATTGGCCGGGGTTCACCAACAATGATTCTGCAAAATGGTTGGAGAAATACGAGCCTAACATGAAACGATGGAATGAATTATCCGGGAATGACCCAAATGAACGTGTAATGGTTGACTTAGATTCATATGTGGTAGACCTGGCCTAGTATGTTAAGTTTGGTTTTGTGAAGGGATTGTCTTATTTTGGAGCTTTCATATGTTGTATTTTGCATTTTGAACAATGATTAATGTATGTATGAAAGTTTTTCGGTTTAATATAAGTATGTTTGAAAGTTCTCTGCTATACAATCGGCGTAGATTTAACTTTAAAAAAACCGATCACCAGAGATAATCGGTTGTTAAAAATAGAATCATCGCCGATTTTACACAAACATTAAAAAATTCAAATTCAAATATACAACATCGGTCAATGTATATATATTTATACGCCGATTAAGAAGTTACAGGAGAAATCTATTTCCAAGTCAACTAAATCGGTCACAAAATTTATATATATACGCCGATTTTAAAGTCTGATAACTTAAGCTGGGAAAATCAAATTTCAAGTAAAAACAATCGGCGTATAAATTGTTAATGGTAAACCAATTATGCAGACAAAAGAAGTAAGTAATAGAACATAACATTCATCCATAGATTAAGTCTTAAACTGAAACAAGTAATCCAAACAACAAGTCTTTGAACCAAACAAACAAGTCTTTAAACCATACAAACAAGTCTTTAAACCATATAAAAATCTAACTACTTAGACATTTTATGATCATCAACACGACGACGCTTTGCTGGGAAACCAGGAGGATGGTCGAGCTCATCTTCAACAGCAGCTAAGGCGGCATCCGTCTCCATTTCCTTCCAGTCAGCCTCCTCATTGCGGAACTCCTCGATCTTCTCAAGCCTTTCAGTACAATAGTCAATCAGCTCGTGAATTTCCACCACAGCCAAATGCTTGACGAGGCGAACACACTCTTCGAGAATAGTCTCATTACATGGAGTACGTTTGACTTGTCCTACTCTTTCCAGATCTTGGGTTTTGATCCTCTCATCGTCCATTTCTGTAGCACCAAATCGGCATATATTTTAAACATTGTAAACCGATTATCAAAAGCAACATGCACAATCGTTGAATAACATATAGAATATAAAACGACAAACTGTGTATGACTACAAAATCAGTGGACATAGTGTTTTGCATAAACCGATTAAACCCATCAAAACAGTCGGTACATATAGTAAACAACCTACGCCGATAATCAACCAATCGGTGGAAATATCATATATAATAAACCGATTACTGTGTATGTATTAAGCCACGTAACTGAGCTGATGAGGTCATCAATAATCGGTTCATATATATCACTACATCTAACGTTTATTCTTCTTAAAAAACATAATCGTTCAATTTATAGGCAGTTATCCACCGATTACAAAACTACGTAACTTGCATGGAATTTTACATGAAGTGCTGATGATCAATAATCGGTTCATATATATCACTACATCTAACATTTATTCTTCTTAAAAAATATAATCGTTCAATCTATAGGAAGTTATCCACCGATTACAAAACTACGTAACTTGCATGGAATTTTACATGAAGTGCTGATGATCAATAATCGGTTCATATATATCACTACATCTAACGTTTGTTCATCTTAAAAAACATAATCGGTATATATGTGATAAAATAGAAAACGATTGTTGCTAGGGAAGATGAACAATCGTTGGATCTGTTGTTTCAGATCCAACGATTCTGGTATTATCAGCCGAAAAAATTGCCGAAAAATCAGAGTTTCATGCAACCAAATCACGTATAATGAGCAACTAACACACTAAAAACGATTGAGATAAGATTACACACCTTTGACGAAATTTCCGGCTTGATTCTCGAGTGGGCGGATTCGAATTTTTTTTTTTTTGTTTTTGTTTGAGAGTGAAATGATTTTGGTTTTGGAAAGTTTTTGGGTTTAAATATTTTAGGGTTTTTGGATTAAGGTTAAATTTACTATTTGGGGGTGGGATTAGTTAGTATGATTAATTAGTAGTGAAGGGTAATCTAGTATATTCCACCCTATGAAGACATCCCATAACAACTCACCCTAGATGGGTTTAAATTTTCATGGGGCCAACTACACACGTGGGGCCAAATTTTAATTAGGTTTAATAAGAGTACCTTTCAGCAAAACCAAACAAAAAAGCTTGAATGCACGCTAAGTGATCGCGCAGGGCGCGATCACCATGAACAGTACCCCAATTGGGGCGGACAAATGCTTATTGGGGCCGCCCCCTCCTAATCTGGGGCCTCCATTTGTCCGCCCCAATTGCCACTGTTCATCGTGATCGCGCCCTGCGCGATCACTTAGCGTGCACCCAAGCACGGTTGAAAACCAAAGAAAAATAATGAGAGTACGTACACCTCTACGTACACCCCTACGCCCTACCCATAACCATAAGTTGGCCTTTAGTTTATTATAGTGACATTTGTATAAAAAAAAAATAGTTTATTATAGTGACATAATTACATATGGACTTCTCAATTTTTTTAGTATGAGACCCGTATGCATACTCAAAGTATGAGACCCCATTTATAATGCTGACACCTAAGCGGAACAAAAATTCTCTATCTATTTACAACAGTTTGCATTTAATTTATTAAAAATGAGATCTTTTAAAGTTTATTTGTAATAAATAAATTAAAATGAAATATAAACACCCTTGAATTTACTATTTATTCTTAAGTAGTCCCTCCCACACCTTCTTTCCGGTACCACTGTCCTCTCTAACTTTCGAAACCTGCAACTCTAAGCCATGGTTTACCAAAATCCTTAACTACATGAAACCCATATGTGTTTTTCCTTGTTTTGTATGAATTTGAACTAGAGTTTTACTGATTGGGGTTTTTAAGTGCGGAAATTTAGGTTATTGGGAAATAATTGAAATTGAATGATGTTTCAATTGAAACTAGGGTATACTAATTGGGGGAAAATTGTATATTTTCAATTGGGGAATTAATGGTTAAATTTGAATGAGAATTATTGTGTTGACTGTGTAATTTGAATAATGGAGTTTCTTATGATCTTACTGAATGTTTGCACAGTAAAGAGAGATTGAATTAAATTAAGGTTACATTGATCTAACGAACTTCTTTGAATTGAAATTAATCTTCTTCCTGAATTGAGCTTCAAAAATTGTACTTTAAAATTTCGTCTTCAGACATTTGGTGGTTGATAGTACTTTGTATTTGAGTGAAAACCAAACTTAGGGTTATAATTGTTCTAGGAGAAAGAGCGAAGGAAGAAATTATCTTTCTATTAAAGGATCTAGTTAAGAATAAATAAGCACTATAAGGGTGTTTCAATAATAAAATAGATCCTCCTTTTATAAAAGATCCTAAAGAAATTCAGTTCTAATTTTCGTAACCAAATCTGGTCAAAGGGTAAGAAAATCTTTTATGAAATATAAATACCTAATTAACTTCCTAACCGTTTAAAAAAATATATGGATAGTAATAATGCTTAGGTGTCACTATTGTAGATGGGGTCTCATACTTTGAGTATGCATATGGGTCTCATACTAGTCGAGCAGTGGACTTCTATAAGCAAAATAGGTTTTTTTTTTTTTTTTTTTCTGCTCACGTGATTTAACTTCTTTTGCCAGGGATATCCAAACGTGCTATTAGGAAGAAAACTAGAACATATCGTTCAGTTGAAAATTATACCAGCAAGAAATTTGTGAACATATACCCAAAAATTTGGGTTTAGACTTATTATTTATTTAAAAAAAATCATATTATTTGGAAACAATACATATTTGATATTTCATAGAAAAAATTATGAACACAAAAATCTAAATTCCATTCCCGACCAATTCCCTTACTTGGCTGTATTCCGCCAGGCTCAAATCAGATCTTCTGAACACCATGTTGACCGCTACAGATGGATAATGGAGGACTTACATCGGAAAAATTCTTCTTTGAACACAAACCCTTATCCAGAGGTAAGGGTATTAAGACGACTTATTCACGAGAGGAAATATCATAACACTGATTAATTCTTGCATGTGTATGACGAAGACTTCGGCAAGCATCTTCGTTGAAATCCACGGCCCATCTGTAGAAGAACAAACTTAAATTTGAGTGCAAAATATATGGATCAAAGGTATTCTTCTACTTACAAGAACTAGATTGACATTAGTACCTAAAAATTTGGAATACAACAACATAAATTGATTAAACACTTCAGTAAAAGTGAAACATAAACGAGTATACCGAGCAGAATATAATATAGGGGAACTCGCATACCTTAAAGTGAAGTTCTGTTGGTGGAGTTTTCTCTTCATCGGCTTTTTTCAGCATATTTTCAGCATTTACTAAAGGATCCCCATAACTGATAGCAAGGAGGCTTTCAACAACAAATTGTCCAGCCTCTTCGGGTGAAGGATCATTAGAAGGATTATCAAGTTGTTCAGTACCTTGGACATTTTCAGCGGAAGAATCTTCCGACAAATACTTCTGGCAGAGTTTCTGCCATTCTTGTAATAAGGACAAGAAATCTTCTGCCCTCTCATTCCTGACCTTGGTTTCAGGGTGATTCAATTTTAGAGTCTCACATGCATATGTATTCACATCAACAGCCCATCGCTATTTAAGAAGATAATGCATCAGCATCGACACATTACATACTTCAAATAACATAAACATAAATCATTTCACTAGTTTATAAAAAAGGAACATACCGTAACAAGTTTTACTCCCCCAACATCAGCACCTAGAGTGAGGCCTGTGGACATTGCTCCACAACCAGAGTAAAGATCCAACAATGACAGTTCCACCATGGGAGAATCAGACACAGCTGACAATTCTGAAGACGCACTGGATTCTACTTTATCTTCTTCAACGCAAGCTGTTTAAAACAATTATCAAAAATTTCATTGCAGATAAGTAACGTATACAAAGAACTATCAATATTTTAACTTGATAATAAACAAAACTTACCGGGAGGTATGCTTACAAACGATTTGTAAGACAATTCATACTCCATATCATAGAAGTAGTCAGAACTGGCAATTAATGCCTCCTTCATCTCCAAATCGACCTAATGCAAGTAAAATATCATTAGTGTCCATTCACTTAGGAAAAACATCAATTCAGGAGATGATGTGAAACCTTACATTAGAAGCAATTCTTGCGATTTTGATCTTGGCAAAAAGAAGATCAAGATAATTATCATTCTCCAGAATGGATAAGAAAATACGCTTCTCGTGTAAATGGACTGTGTGATCCTCCTTGGGTTTATCTTTCTCATCTGTTTTCTTTACACTCTTGAGTTTGGATTTTGTTTTTGTTGCTTCTTTGGTTTCACTACCTCTTCAACTTTTTCTTCTTCTTCCTTTCTATCTTGTTCTAGTGCCGCATATTCTTCTTCCTGTCCCTCATACTGTTCCTCCTGCTCCTGCTCCTGTTCCTTACTGTCTTCTTCTTTTAGCACCGCATCCCTAACGACCTATACAAGTCAACAAACCAAAGTTCAAAATAACAAATCTTCGACATCTAATTTGAAATCAAGAATCAAAAATTAAAGACACAAGAGATGATAATATCGTATCTGAAGGTCTGTAGTACCACTGAGTCCTACAAAAAAATTCACCATCAACAGTTTCAAAAAACTCGATAATCTTCCCAATGTAAGGAAGATCTTTGTCACTCTGAAATATAAAACCACAACAATTCAGGATGTCGAATACACTACTACTAGTAAGCATTTGATAAACAAGACAAGTTAAAATGACATTAGTACCCGCAAACAATAAATATATTGTAAACTCAATAGATAAAGTTCTCATTACCTTTAGGTAGATTTTCAAAAGTACAAAACTCCTCCGAGTACGACCTGTCATAATAATTATCACACCCATTGACCTGAGAGCAAACCGGCAGATGATAAATTAGTCATTCAATAAGCTATGGTGAGTGGAATAATAATTAGTAAATGAAGAAAAACAGTGGAAGAAACCATACCTCTGAGGAGGACTCTTGACCTTGTGTGGGGGTGCAGGAAACTAGGGTAGTGTCTGCAATACAAAAAAGTTTAATATATATAAATTCTCAGTTTACATTTGATAATACTCCCAGTTAACAATAACTCAATTATACGAAAAAAGATACAAAGCAATACATTACCTCAGTGGTTAGGGCACCCAGAAAAATTCGTTGTCGATATTGTGGTAGTCCATAGCTGCAAGCCGACCCACTACATACCGGCCACAGTAACCTTGCTTAAATTTCAGGATATCGACAACATTCTCCATGAGGGTGAATTTGGGGCGCAAAGAGAATCAACGATATTCATAAAGAGTTTTGTGGATTACTCTGAAAGATTCAAACAAAACAAAGAGAAACGAAAAAGTTTGGTTGAGTGATTGAAGAGAGTGTAAGTTTGTACATAAAACCCTAACGTGTGCCCTATCATGGATAACAACTTCAAATGAAACACGGAATGAAACAAATAGAAACAAGAAATGAACTATTTAAATGTGAATATGTATGTAATTAGTGGAAATCTCAATGTCACTTTCCTCAATGACATAAAAAGAAATTAGAATAGATTACTACTTACTAAGCAACTCTCAAAACACAGACAGGATCCAAAGTTATACATACCATCTTTAGTGTTTGGTAAAAAAAAAAGGAAGAGAAGATGCAACATCATGGTTACAATATTTAGTTTTGCTTACTTACATGCATCTAGTGGAATTAATAACATTGCAACTAAAGGAAACCATGGTCATTGAGACGTAATGAATTAAATAGCAAAGCTATGGTTGATGTACCTTGAGACATTACGAGTAGTTTCGCCATCTACATAAGTCCTCAACTTGATCAAGACAGCAGTTGGATTTATGGGTGGATCTTTAAGTCTCCTCTGGAAGACAGAACAAGGAAATTAAATTAATAGGAGTATCTATATGAAATACTTCGTCTAACAATGTCTTGCTAGTAGTAACATAGTACCTGTCTTCCTTCCAGCCCCTTCATGGTTTGCAAGCAATCCACAATTCTCCCCATGTAATCTAATCCTGAGAAACACAGCATCAGCGATGTATACTAAATACAGTATGAGAAAGCTGAAAACATAACAATTTTAACATAGGAAAAGTTAAGTGTAGATGCTACCTTGTTTTTCCGGGTTCACATAAACTGATTGCAAATCACTGCAATCAGTTTTTTTCTTTTCTTCTTTTTGCTCTTCTGAAACCTTAGAAGGATCCGAAACAACTTAATAACCATGTCTCTTTTAGGGTTTTGATTTTGAGAAGGCAGACTTTAGAATCTCTCAAACCTTTTTATTACGTAGGAGTAGGGTTTTGGGTGTGTGTTTAGGGTTTGGGTTTTATTTATGTTTGCACCCAGAGATAAGGGCAGCTTATGAAACACCACCACATACACAAATAGAACCACCGGGACATATACATCAACGCAGCGCTATAGCGTACTTGCTGGAAAATGGTCTGAATTTGAAGAAGTAGGAACATTAATTATTAGGGAGGTTATGTCTGCGAGTTTGCCATGTTTCTGTTCTATTGCCTTCCAGGTGATAACAAGTTTGAAAATGCAATAATAAGTTTGCATTTGATGTTTTTAACCATTCCTGGCTAATTAAGTTAGTGCCAAATACATTATGGTTCTGACTTCTGAGAGCCGAAGGAGACTTCAGAAAACCCATTCAAGCAACAAGGTTTCCTTGTCTGAGCAAGTGCTATATAAGTAATCCAGAGATACGGAACTAGAAAGACGCATTTATACAAAATGAAAGACAGTCATTTATAGAAGACTCCAAAGATTGAGGTGAACTTAGCAATCTATAGATTCAAATATTCATTTCATTCACCACAAGAGCACTGAACCATGTATGAACACCCTCGGAGACTCAAACATGTTTCTCACTTCCAGTCTCGGCTTTCACTGTTAGAACATTACTTCATTTGCGCAAAGTCAAGAAGATTGTTATATGCTGGTGAGGAATTTCGAGGAAATTGACTGAATTTCAAGTTGTGGACTAGTTTATGCTGAATTTTATGTAACAAGGCTTCAAATTGTTCGTCTTAGACCTTTGAGCTTCTTTAATCATCAAAAATTGCTCATTCATGCATACATGATTATTAGCCAGCATTAAGGAACTAGCTGTGTCAAAACATAATAAAAGTTAACTTGGTTTTTAACCCCTTGCTGCACACCATTTCTGGCTAATTAAGTTGGTGCCAAATACATTATGGTTCACAGAGCCGAAGGAGACTTCAGAAAACCCATTCAAGCAACAAGTTTTCCTTGTCTGTGCAAGCGCTATATAAGTACTAA
>JAJJMA010155330.1:9731-19981 GCA_023529015.1 Papaver nudicaule | reverse complement strand
CTTTATAATATTATGTGCTACATGCTTTGGATTAATAGGCACATTTTCTGGGTTTTGCGAGGATTCACTGTTGCAATTCTGGGCTTTGTATGTTCCAATGGGAGATGATAACCCGGTTTGCTTTTTTTGGAATCGTATTTATGCAAAAGCACAACGTGGCAATGATACATTATAAATCAGCAAGCATTGCAATTGTTATAATGTAACATTGTCCTGTTATGTTTTTACATGTGCACATTCAGCGACATCAGTGTAAAGCTTTTCGTGATTATCAGAATCGATGGGCACATTCGGCTACCATTATCTTTGTTTCCCATTGGTGAGTGAACTATTATTATACCTGCTCAGAAAATCAAAATGTATGAGTATTTGGTCGAATTAGATGTATGTTGCACTTAGGTCTCCCTGTTGTAGGAGATAGTTAAGGTCAAACTTTGTTCATGCTATATTTGCTAGATGTATGAGTAGTATGGCATGTTACATAATAATAAGAGAATTGTATGGGTATTCGGCGAGTAGTGAACTTTCATGTGATTGATGGAGCTTTAGCCAATGAGAGGCTGGTGTACTCACTCTTGTATGTCAGCAGATTGCTTCTTGTTTAGACGCAATCAACCTACACATATGAGCGAGAAGTGTACTGGCTCATTTAGCTATATTGACAGTAGAATTGCTTATCCTATAATGACAGCAGAATCACTTATATGTGAAGATGCTTGCAGTGAATCTTTCTTTTTTATTTGCCATGTATGCAGTTAGCATAAGTTACTATTCTACTAGTTAGTAACATGAATCACATGAATTTTGGTGAAATCACAAGCTTTGCAGTAGTTCTTTCTATTGCCATACAACTCATTATCAGTTACGTTTTGTGGTGAAATTTGAGCAAGTTGTACCTTGTTCTCTCTTCCATATAAGATGAGATTTATGTCGTAGGTGTATGCCAGGGCTTCGGCAACCCTACCACACAACCTAAACTGAGATGAAGCTGTTTGTATGAACCTAAAGTATATGCCCCTCCTTTTCTAGAAGATAGACGCATTTGACTTTTTTTTTCTTCAAATAGTCGAGGAACTTAATATTGGTTTTATTAAGTTTGTTAATTTTTGAAAAAAAAGTCAAACGTGCCTATCTTTTAGAACCGGAGGGAGTATTCATATCATTATATACAACTCTATTAGTGGGTCATATTATCTTATTAAAGTGGTTGTTCTGTCAACTATATATAGATAACTCAAAGCTTTGTTTCATTGTTTCGCAGAACTCTCACATCTGAGGTCGACGGACTACTTCGGCGTCTTGTATATAAGCTTCTTCTGATCCAAGGTATCATTACAGAACATCACATAAACTGCAAACTGCCAAAACACACAACCTTCTAATCTAGGGGTAGTAATAACACATGCAAAAATGTATGTATCTATTTTGCCTTGTGCAGTTTTATAAATTTAGGATTGTGAATGAGTGTAGTGAATGGATGTATAAACGGTTGTATGATTTTCAGAGTTTCAATGAAATGCGTGTGTTAGTTGAATGAGAATGGATGTATTTCAGTGGGAATGAATTGAAAATTACAGGATTTCGATTCAGTATTGCAGGTTTAGAAATGAATTGTATTGTATTGCAGGTTCAGGAAAGAACTGTAGTGCAAGTTCACAAATGAACTGTATTCCAGATTCCGGAATGAATTGTATTCCAGGTGCAATTGTAACGCAGGGTTTAACGCTTGACAGCGTTATTTTTTTAAAAAATAATACAGTTTCTTCCAACGATAACAGACGTTACACAAATCCGTTAGTTGTAAAAACACGTGGCAAATCCTAAAACTGTTACAGAGGCGTTTTCCACGAATAAAAACGTTGACTAAGCCGTTAAAATTTATCCGTTACACGTCGTGGTTTAACGGGAGAAAAAGGTGTTGGATCCGTTACGGCAGAAGGACAAGTGGCAAGTGTTGAACCGTTAGAAAAAAGATTCCACCAGTACATTCCGTTACTTTAACAGTTAGGGTATCAGTTACGCAGACGCAAACGGTGCTGGCTGTTTCAAAACAGTTACGAAAACTGCCAGCTGGCAAACGGATAAACCGTTACTGCACAAAAACATCGGGTGTAAACGTTGCTGTTAAGAGTTGTTTGATCAGTTACTGCCCACCGTAACGGGTGGACCGTTACAGTAGGTTGCCACGCGGCACGGCATGATGGTATGTCTCATCCGTGACAATATTTACTGCAACAGATGCATGTGTTGCTGTAATCATAATTACAGCAACGGCAGATCCGTTGCTGTAATTATTGTAACGGCAACAATAACGGCGTCCCGCCAACGGCCACTCGCCGTTGCTTTAATTTTTGGCAACGGCCCTGGGCCGTTGCTAAAAAGGCAATTTCGTGTAGTGCATACAACATATCGATCTCGCTACTTGTAGGGGGTAAAAGCTACGCAAGACGCTCGACAAGCTCTCGATAAGGGAAGATAAGTCCCGGGTTGTAAACAGAAGCCCATGGCATGATAACTGGAAAGATGTCGAAAGAGCAACCAGAAGTTGGATACTTAGCAGGGAAAGGGGGAACCTCGAGACAATATTGGACACATCGAAGGGAAGGTGTCGTACAACAAGGAATCTCGAAGACATCTCGAAGGATATAACCGACTTACTCGACAAAGTATGACACCACCACGATTGAGTAGTTTTTCTTATTAGTTGTAATCCACCCTCGACTCTGCCTATATAAAGCGAGCTTGGAAGCCATTGTAAGGGTTGGAATTTTTGTGTAGCCTAAGGCTTGTGAGAGGGATTAGTTCAGTATATCTCCTCAGGTCTTTGGAACATAATTCCTATGTATTATATTACCAGAAATTAACAGTTCAATGATTAGTAGATACGTTTCTTGATTATTTGTGTACGAAATTGTCTCTCGATGCATACTGTTTAATCTCGTAATCATCTAGACTTTGAGTAGTATATTCAAATCCATAGTATGTCGTTAGAACTTCATGGTTGTTAGGTATAAAGTCTCTATGCAGATTTTATACTAACACAGTTTGGCGCTAGAAACAGGGACTGATTAAAACAACTTAGGTTTGCCTGTGATTTTTGTGGTTTTCAATTTTTTCAGGAATTTTTGTTCTAGGGTTTTCAAAATTTCCTTTCACTACTATATTTATCATAAGTGAAAAAGGAGGGGTACCGAAATACTACCAACTTTTCATTTTGGCTCGTGAGTCTTATGGTTTAAGTTTGGACGATCTCAAAAATCAATATCCAAACTCTAATAACTGGAGTTGTGATCTTGGGGATCAACTCTACAAAGTTGGGACTTTGGAGTTAAACTCTACAGTTATTGGATAACGTACTACTTGGTTCTTTAATTATACTATCAGAGATATAATGCGGAAAGTAAAAGCACACAAGATACCAGAGATTTTTTTAACGAGGAAACTGCCTTGCAGAAAAACCTCGGAACCTCGTCCAGATTGAACACCGCCCAGTACAAACTGACTACAAACACTAGCCTACTATAAGACTTCGGTCTGGGATGTAGCAGAGACCAACTCAAGCCCTCCAAGCGAATTGGCTACTGTCGCACTCTTTAAGTCTCTAGATCCCCCACAGATCGTCACGCACTTGATTCCCCCAGCTGACGTCCTTTGCAGGCCTAGGAGTTGCTTTGACCGCTGTCAAAGGCTTGTGTCAGCAATACTGGCTTTGCAACCTAATTGTTGACGTATGGTCTAACTGTCCTCTATCAGTTTACCACACACAAGTTGACTTCCTTCGGATTGTTAAATCCAGGTCATACGGAAATCTACTTCACAAATCGGGGCTGACAAGCAAACCGAGTAAGCTATGCCCAACTTATCTCTACCTCAGTTATACACGAAGAATCACTTAAGAAACTTGTATAACTGGAGCTAACTAGGTCTTACAACACCGAGTGCAGCCGTGCGTTGCTACCTTTCCAACCTTGTTGAGTAACGTATCAGTTCTTGAATAGCTGTATAGCAGAAGAGACGGACTATGGAATAGACAAGAACGTGATCAGGTTACCAAGGTTACAGGTTAATCCGATTTCAACCAAATATGGTCTCAATCTCCTACCTGTGCTTCCCAACTCTCAAGAGAAGTCTTTTATAGTCGTAGGGAGTTCCCAGAGGAGCTGCAACCTATAGAGGATGACTATACCACAACAAGCGTTCACCGAAGTGAAAAGAGTTTACGTTACCTTCCCTAAGGACCTTCACGTATGCTTGATGCTTGCGGTATTTGTCCGTAGACACCTCTATTTATATAGCACTCAATAAGATACGTTGCTTTGGAATAAAGCAATCAATTACTTGTCCCACAAGTTAAGGAAACCCTAAACTTGATAACCAAGTAATAGAGATTAATCTCAATTGGAATTCTTTTTATCATTATCTGCCAAGTGTTTTATTAGCTCAAAAACACTTCGAGATAGAAATCCAACAGACCAGAGATAATCTTATCTTATTGACTCATTGAGGATCGTTAGATGGAACACAAAAGATATTCTGTGATATACAAGTCCATCTAAGATATAAAGGAGTTTAGAGTTTGACTCAAGTGAAATTCTGAAAGAATATCCACTAAATCCGACACCAGCAAAGTCACCAACATTGGACGCGTACCGGTTCGCGAAATGTTCAGTCACTTTGGAACTCAGAAGATTTCCGAGTTTCTGGTTTGCGAACCGGTTCGTGAACCGTCCGCCTGTCAGATTTCGTCAATCTGGATTCCGCTAGAAGTAGTGGGCTTAGCCAGAACTTAGACGTGTGTACGCCCTCAGCTGTAATCCATGGACTCTTTGCTCAAGAGTACTCCTTTAGATTCATCCATATCCAACTAACAGTTTGCAAGCAAACCATTGTAATGGACACATGGCACCGAATTTGTCTCATTCATTCTTGTACTCACAGTATTTGTAGGAGCAAACACTGGTCATGACACAAGGTCACGTTACACAAGAATACGATCTCAATCGCTATTATCACTACTAAAGTAGTCGACTACATTTCGAAAGAATAGAGAAAGTAGAATAGAAGAATTTCCATAAAAGTCATAACTCCTACTAACCTTTTGTCGATGAAGAATAATTGATGTCTTCTTTGTCTTCACAGTCTTCGTCTTCAAGGTCTCTACTAGTTTGTCTATATCCCAATTCCGAAATCTAAACTCTAGTAGGCTAAATCAAGAATTGAGTTTTGACACCTAAAACTGACAACTAGCTTGACATACCAACGCTAGTGGGTTTGACCGGATAATGCCCTAACAATAAGCTCCACCACCTTGGGTGTCTAAAGATCTTAAGCTTTAGCATGCTCAAGGGTTTTGAGCAAATCATCAATATGATAAGATCAATGTTTCCTCGGGGAATCTAAGCTCTGAAACATAGAGATCTAATCAAGAGCATAGCAAGTTTTACAAAAAGGATGTTTTCGAGGAAAATGAGTTATCAAGTCAGAATCTGTTATTTAAATTTCCAGCAAATACCTTTAAAATTTGGCGCACGATTCCTGTTATAGAAATTAGTTCAGGGTTATCTTAGGGTCTCTTTCCCAAATTTATATTAGGTAAGTAGTTTTGCAACTTTTAGATCCACTCAGTGTCCTTTCCGAGAAAGGTTAGGGCAGGATTTCCAGAAACTCCATATTTAGAAGGTAGATCTGGACAAGCAAAAAACGGTTAGAAGGAATAATCATAAAAAGATATTTTAGACTCAAAATCCCATTGGATCGTACGCACACAATCCTCCATAAAATCTAGCATGTCAGAATCGGTTACAACTATTAGGGTGCATGTCAGACCCATAGTACACTGCACCAGCCGCCTTGGACCTCACGGGTTTGTTACTTTTTGCAGGTCATTGGCATCATGACTTCGAAGTCAAACCAGATGCCGAGGCAAGAAATAGGCTCATCGAGAAAAGGGACAGTCTCTTCGAGACACAACACTAGATTCTCAACTAGTAAAGGGTTATCACCAGAAATAACGGCAAGTACAGTCCAGCACAGGGAACAAGTAAATGAAGATGAAGTACTAGTAGAAGATCTGGGACCAGAAGGGGAAGGATTTCCAGAGGAGGACGAGCTCCCACAACAACAAATTCAAGGAGTAGAGGACGAAGATGATGAAGAAGACGAAATCCCAAATGAAGTAACCCAAGCGCCCCAGCCTACCGAGGAAGAAATGATGAGGGCTGCATAATTTAGGAAATTAATGAAGAAAAATCGAAAAATAAGAAAACTCAAAAAACAGCTAGCTGTAGCAAATAAGAAAGCAGCTGAAAAGTTAGCCTCGAACTACAAACGAAGCAGTGAAGGGCACTCTCGTCCCCATGAAAGTTCCTACTCCAAAAAGATACATACCTCGAGAAACAATACCGAGACATCCAGACGACTAGAGAGGCATGGAAAGGAGACATCGAACAGGCGCATCGAGCCAAGCATACGGCCAAGAGGTAACAACATACAATTGATATACGAAAACGAGCAAGCAAGAAAGGATGCCGAGACCTTATCACTACAAAAAGTCATGATGGGCCAAATCAGGTCAATGCGAGCAGAGATCTTTGACAACAGAATACAATCAACTGATAAAGTAAAATTGAATCAAGAAATTAACGAAGTCAACCGCTCACCACTAAGCCCAGAACTGCTAAACAAGTCCATACCAGTGAAATGTACTATGTCACTTTTTAACTCAATCTTTGACGAAACGGGAGATGCGACCCTCCACATCAAAATGTACTAAAGATTATTCCTAGCTTGGGCGGACAAGGATGAGGTTCTCTGCAAGTATTTCCCATCCAGCTTGAAAGGAGAGGCTTTAGCTTGGTATGATAGTCTGCCACCAAGTTCAATTTCATCTTTCGAGGAGTTATCCAAAGTCTTCATACTACATTTCCTTTACAACAACTCATCAAAAACCTAGTGTAGAAAAACTTTTCAGTCTCAAGGTAAGACCTAAAGAATCCATTAAAAGCCTGACTGAGAGATGGACAACGCCATGTGTGGAAGTCGGAAATGGAGCTTTAGAAAAGGATAAAGTACGAGCATACCTGAACGCACTTGACAAGGATCATCCACTGTATGATAAGCTCTTCTCCAAGAACAAAGAAACACTGCAAGATCTTCGGAAATATCAGAAGGAGCGAATCACGTTGGAAGAAATCAAAGAACAAGCAGCCCTAAGCAAGGAAACCATCTCGAAGCAGGTGCACTCGATAAATAACCTATCATTGGAGGAGCGAGATCATATCGTGAGCAATCAAGTTGGCGATTATTCAAAAAGAGAAAGACAGAACGATAATGGGAGATATGGAAACGAAGGAAAATTTGGTGATGAAAGATACAACGATAATATGAGATACAACGACAGCAGAGGAAATGACTCCCGAGAGGGCTACGAGGTAAATAACCCAAGAAGAGGATACGAGGGTAACAGAAAGTTAGGTACACCAAGATCGGGATTTCCTCAAATTCAGAACAGAAAGCTTCCAAAGCTATGTGTTTCCATCGAAGCAGCCCTTCGAATCATCGAGCAATCCGAGTCAGCGGGCGAGATAAGATATCCAAAGAGTAGGGGAAACCAGCCAAATCACATAAGAAATTCGAGGGACTTCTGCGAATTCCACAAGTTTTATGGGCATTCCATTGAGAACTGCATTACGACACAGGATCAAATTTATTATTTCATTACAAAAAGAAAATTTACCATCTTCTGGAACTACCAAACCCGCCCTCAAATCAGCCACAACCGAAGGAAGAAAAGAAGCACGAGGCGTATGTCATAACAATTGATCGTTCCGAGATACAATGATTGCAATTCGATAGTACATGCAGAAGTTAGCGAGCGAAGTTTCAGAAGCAACATCACCAATAGAATCCACAAGAGAGATTTCGAAGGAAAGGAGATGATGAGTGTGGCAACGAAAACGCATCTCGAAGAATGGCAGAAGCAATCAGTTTACTTTTCGTCATTGGACATCCCGGGCGGAGGAAGATTGCATAATGACCCGTTGGTTATAACTTTACACCGAGGAGTTAGCAATGCCAAGAATACTGGTGGACCCTGGTAGCTCTATCGATATACTCTTCGGCAGGACCCATGACAGGCTATTTGGAAAGGATGCTTCGCTGGTTCCCTCATCATATAACGTTTTCGGATTCAATGGAAAACCTTCAATGCCAAGAGGAGAGTTCTATTTAACAATCTACGTGGAAAGATGCAACTTCCAACATCATTCTTCGTGGTCGACATAGATTTTCCATACAGTACCATCGTAGGTAGACCTTGGCTCCACAGCCTATTGGGGGTAGCCTCCACCCTCCATAAAAGGATTCGATTTCCTACTCCGCTCGGAATTGCAGAAATAGTGGGTGATCCTATCAAAGCACGTTTATGCAATGAGATGGACGTCCAGCAGAGAGAGAATTCGAAGCATGATCTTGCAAGCCAAAACAAGCAGTCAAAGATAACTAAGTCACGTATAAAGAAATTCATCGCAGAGGTGGAGGCAGGGATGGCTACCACCACCATGAAAAATTCAAAAGCAACCCCAAATTTAGCCATAACACCTGTCAATAAGGGAAAAGTCTTTCCCTTGAAAACATAGAACAATTCATGATAATAGGCGATGCAATAGCACCATCGAAAGGAACGGTGAATGATGTGATCTCGTCCAGTAAGGGAAAGGAAATATCCAAAGGAGAGCCATTTTGGGATGGACCGTACGTCATCGAAAAAGCGCTCGGAAATGACATTTACAACTTGATCAACCTCGAAGGACAAAGGTTGAACACTCCAGTCGAGGGAAAGATTTTAAAGCATCTTAACTAAAAACTCCACATGTAACCAAAAAGTATCTCGAATACCATTAGTAGAAGAATAAAATAAAGGAAAGCAGCTAGACCTGTTATGTTTTAAATGAGCATTAATTTATATCTCGATATACTATATCTCGACTCAAACTCCATATCCTACCAGAATAGGCAAATATCCTAAAGGCCTCGACGCCATATAAACAATCGGACCATGATACCGTATCTCCCCTAGTGCCTTGACGCAATGAAATTAAAGGCCTTGACGCCAAGGCCTTGATGCCAATTATTCATAAAAAATTCCTCGAGCAGTAGGCACTGAGCTGATGTACATGCAGTCGTAAGGGCCCTACGAGATACATGGCGCAGTCCTCTACCCACAAGATACCCCGTTAGAGGTGGATCCTTTGCATTAAAGCTAAATAAGCTAAAGGAATTTGGACTCACTACCATACGACCATGAGGACCTCTCTTTTGAAGCGTCGAGGGGATGATAAATGGGATTAACATCTACCTTTAGGGTGGATGGAACCCGAGGCAGTTAATTAGCTTACGTTCACGGGAGTGATAAGCGAGTTATACAACAGAGGGACCTCCTTCGAAACATCAAAACTTAGCTTCGAAGAGGAGCTAGCTACAGAGAACGGAAGGGTCGAGCTCTAGGCCGCGATAAGAGAAAAGTACCATGTATAAGCTCCAGCCTTGACCGACACTCCCCCATCGTGCTACTTTATTATCGAGATCCAAAATAGCAGCTACCCACCGTAAGTTTCCTACTTTACTTAGGCTAAATGGGTTATCAGGACACCACTATGTCCTCTCGGAAGGTACTTCGTATCTTCGATACCCACCTAATGTACCGAGGCAAAACGGGTTCATATGATCTCGATAGCCAGTGTGTGCTTTAAACCAGGCAAGTAGCTCAAAGCCTTTGGGAAGGGTGATCCGTAAGCCCCCACTAGCTTGGTCTACTATCTCCCACATCGAAGTAAACCCCGGAGTTGCGCCTTAAGCAACCTTAGGGATCCCAAAATTGGCAAAGTAAAACTGGTGCCTGAGCACGAGTTGCTAAAATAAATAAATAAATAAAATAATACAAAAAATGGAACGCTTGACAACAAAACGTAAAATATCTTCTATTTTAAATAATTATAGGTACAAGTATGGCTGATAAGTAGCACATAAAATCTATTTCATCAAACAAAAAAGAAGATCGAGAATAACCAGACTTGCTCTTAAACATCAGAAGAGGGTCCACCAGACAAATAATCAAGGCGAGGGGTAGGAAATATCTTCATCGAATCCCAAAGTTCTTTCTCAACTTCCAAGTCCTCTTCATGAGTTTGAAAGCCGGAAGAGTCTCCCTTCAAAGGGGTATCCTCCTTCATAGGTTCAACTTCTTCTTCTTC
>JAJJMA010155294.1:0-10059 GCA_023529015.1 Papaver nudicaule | reverse complement strand
TTTGCTCAAAGGAAAAACACATTTTCCCTATTCAATACATACGATTTTTCATTTCCCACCCGTATTAGTTACGGCCCCAAATTATCCTATTTCCCACCCCCTATCATATCTATATAAATAGGGGTTTAAAATATTGTATTCAACACATCCTGATGAAAGATTCTCCTTCTTCCTCTATTTTCTGTCTCCCTTTAGTTTATACTACATCTTAAAATGTACAGAGGCTAAGAATTGTTGGCCCTTACAGAAGAACAGCAGGGAAATGTTCCCTGGTAGCTCTGTAAAAATCTCCGATAAACACCAACAGAGACTCAAAAGCGTGGTTATGTATACAATTGGATCCTGTGGTATTTTTTGAAAAAGATCCTGTTGTATTTACAAAGATCCATGCCAATTACTTTTTTCATTCACTTGCCATTTCACAGTTCAAATTTGTGGAAGTCGCCCTGATTACTCTGGTGTTGTATGATCCACAAAATCCACATTTATGGTACATCCAGTGGAATCGTGAACTTCCTTTTTTCTCGCAGTCATTGCACAAAATATCCTGCATTTTCCCAGGTTTCATGGCACTTATAATAATCACACAAGAAGACAGATAACAAGCTGAGCCAAAAAATTGAAAGAAATTGAAGATAATGGAGCAAACCTGACAACGATCTCTGTACTCTTCAGGAAGCCCTTCAGCAGCCAATAAAGCATCAAGCATTCCGAAGTAGACCTATTATAGTTTTACCGTTTAAGCTGGTATAAGTTAACTTAAAGCCTAAAATGAACGGAAAATATAAAATTACTAAACTTAAAGTATGCACCAATAAAGATCAATGACTTGCTTGGAATTCCAGGATAAGACTTCTTGGGAAGGAACTTATTTGATTCCACAATCTCTAACTTGATCCATACATTATGATTCATCATGACTTCAAAGAGCCAATCCAACCCTAACTCGTCCACAACCTATGAACCTAAATAATACGAGTATATCTTACACAACTCTCTCCCTAATTGTCTATCCCCTCATCATAATGGAGTGCCTAGATTAGTCACATACAATACATACCGTCCAATAACTGATCTATCACGAGTCATTCAGCTGCTATTAATGCAAAGAATCTGAACTTCAATCGGAATTGCAATAGTGAATATAGGTACTGATTTAGATGCCTCATGGCGTCGTATTATGATTTCCTACTTGAACAATTAGCTAGCTTCCACTATTTCTACTTCATGTTTAGAATAAAAGATATGTATTCCAGAAGAGCACGTATGAATAAATTATAATGAAGCAAAATCTGTCAAAACTTACTGCCATATCCCCCAGCGATTTACTACATATAGGACAGGTGTAATGGCTGCAAGTGTACGCCTGAACACAGACCAAAAAGGGAAGAGAGTCATATCTCCAGACACCTACCATCTTACAATGTGAAGCAGAAAACGAAATAATAAATGTGAACAAAACAAAAGCCAAGCAGAATCGAGAAGAAACCAACCTGAAAACAAGCAGAATGCATAAAGTGGCCACACGGGAGTGCTCTGACAGCTGCACTTGATGTGAACAGAAAGTCACAGCAGATTGGACAGTTCGACTCTAGACCTTTCTCCCGGCACTTATGATCAACAAGTTTCATGCCAAGGCAGCAGTTGCATTTCATGCAGTGGAAAAAGTCAATACCTAGTCCGCTCCCAAGGCGGCACAAATTGCAGAAAGGGCAATGGTATACTGTCCTGAAGCACCAAGCAAGAGGAAACATATGTCAGCAAGAATCCACTTATGAAGACCTCATATTATGGCATTATCCAACTCAACAACTGAAGATTGCATTTTCATAAGTCCAGAAGAAAAGCAAAAATCCACATTATTACAAATGACGCCCAGCAAGGAGAACCAGTGAAGTATAAAGAGAGAAAAATGGTGAACATCAAAATGAATGATTTTCACATCACTAAGGATAGAGTTCCAGACGTGAGATAAATGGTACCGAAGTCTAACTAAGAGTTGTTATATGACAAGAGAGACTACTTTCCAGCCAACAACAAGCTGGTCAAAACTTATTACAACGTCACTTGGATAACCGACAAGTTTACCATTAAATTAGTGAATCAAATAGGCTCAGTTACAGAGCCCAAAATTTAAGGAATTACACTGCCAAATTTCTCCCATCCATCAAGAGATAAATACTGGAAAACCACCAAACTAACTATCCGTGTCAGAGACTTATAGAATATAACCTCTGTTTTAATTAAAACAAATCCACTGTATAACGCATGCAAATATGACACGGGCAAAATTGGTTGGTGGGAAACATACATAGATAATGTCAAATAAGAACTATTATACCTTTCATCATCAAAAAACTTGCAGATATTACAGTAGTATTTAGACATTGAAAATCCATTGCAGGATGGAGTTGCACAAATTGGTCCAACGGCCTGAATTTTTAAACAACGCATGCACATCATTTCTGTTGTCATTTTCCTGCAAAGCATCAATAAAAATCAATATCTGATTGATTAACCAGAAAGTATCCAATCAATATGAGTCCTACCTGTCCATTGAATGATCGCTGACTTCATCATGACAAAACCTGCATGCGAACAACTTCTTACAGCAAGCAGCTAAGAGTTTACAGTTTCTTTTGTAGTGCTCACAGCCGAATACTTTCTTCTCAGTATCTCTATATGATGGAGAGCATCCAGGCACATCTTCCCCGTTCATAGTTACCCCGGTTCTTGTTTGAGGTAACATCTGTTGTTCAGCAATCCAACCACTACAATAACTCACTACTGTTAGATGGAAGCCATCAACATGATTAAGGAGTAACCGATACAACCATAATCATATATGGATAAGAATTGCAGAACAAACCTAGTCATGAGATTATAAAATAAATAATCTTCTCTCCTTGGATCAAGTGATGACTCTGTTGAAACTCTTCTTATCTCTGACTCGAGCTCATTTCGATTAATCTGAAAAATATCTTTCCATCCAGGCTTGAACATCTTGTCACCCTGATCTAGGCTTTCACGGACATCCGAGCCTAAAGAAAAAGGACTATAAGCATGAGAAAGAAATGATTCCGACATGACCAACACAAACTACTACCAATACCACACAAATTGAGACAAATTAAGCATCAAAAGTAATCTACAACATAAATGGGCCAGAAAATAAAGAAAATAAAAGCATCTTACAACCTTCCACAGGAACACAATTGTCCGAGATTGTAGTATGTGAGGTTTCTGGAGTGGTTCCTTTCCACCATTCACTAAGCCACTCACTGAACATTGTATTCTTAGTTGCATGCTTCCACGTGTCCATCATTTTAGTCTGCTCATCCTGAGTAAGCACAGAAGTTACCCATGGAAGCATTGACTGGAGTACCTCTGCGCCTGTGGTGCCAATTATACGCCCAACAATTTTGTCTTGCTCCTCCACGGAAAAATGTCTATCAAACAGGGGCCACAGCTCAAGTTCTTCCCTGAAAACATGCTGGTCCAGTGTGACTCTTACAGACTTGCACATTCCTTGAAGCTTTGTGGCCAGCTCATTGTACTTCTGTATACTGATATTACCATGACAGCCAGAACTTTCAAGCAAATCTTCAGTCTTATGGATTCTCAAGCTTCCATGAATTTGTAAAAGCTCTGAAAGAACAGATGAAATGTCCTCAAATAGTGTCTCCTCCTGCTTGTGATCCAGAGTGTACGAGTGGCTCACATTGTGAAGAGCCTCTTTGGATTCTAGAGCTGGAAAAACTATCTCATCCTCTGCATTACTATGAGCTCTGTATAAACCCCACAACAGACGAAATCTACCGATGAACAATCGGAGGAATTTCTCATCACAGCCATTAAGTTTTCCAGACTCAACATCCAAATACTCCAAATCTTTGCGGATGGCTTTATGAAATTTGAATATCGTATCAATTGGTCTAGGAGAAGAGCCAACAACAGAGGAGTTATTATCAGTTTCCCATGTAAAAAGACTAGAATTAAGCGAAGGGGCAGGGCTGAGAGTCGAGGATCGCATCGACTTTGCAGAAGTAAGTGAGCCTATTCCAATAGTCCTGCTATTTACCCCCAAAGCAGGCACACAACAACCCTGATTCCCTACATTGACAGTTTCTGGACGATCACAACCATTCGTGGTTTCACATGAATCTGAGAAGTTTCCACGTTTCACAAGTCTTTCTTCTTTGTTTAATCGAGCCAATAACTTCTCCTCAGAAGACAAGGTAGACGCACATGCATGGCGCGGTCGACTACACCCCTCTTCAATGTCAGTCAATCTTTTCACTGGACAGCAACCAATGACGTTTGAAGATAAACATCCATTTGGAGAACGACCCTTGCATGCCCAACCAGAGAAAAGTGTAACCAACGCAGAGTCTGTTGCTGGAGCTGCATTGCAAACTAATAAGTTAGTAAAAAAAAGTAAACAAAGCAAAACGGCATTTGCTGAAGTACAAACATTCAGAATGGATATAGAACCTGCCAAGTGCATGTTTTGCAGAAATGACCCCGCTTCCTCTTCACTAAGTGTGCCCACAAACCAGGGAAGAACACGCTCCACCAATTTTAGAGGCATCATGCATAAACTTTGATACAAAAGTTGGCGCTGTTTGGAAACGCTAAAATGCTCCCGTGCAAGTGGAAGAACCTGGAAAAGTAAACATACTTAAGAATGCTTTTCGAAGTAAAAAAATATGTATAGAAAAATTGGCGCTGTTCGAAAGGATGTTTTTTTTTTTGTCTATTAAGAAATACTATAATTCATTCATCAAATAAGGGGTACACGATAACTGGACCACCCAAATAAGGGAGAAGAGAACAAGAATTAATCACCTGATCTTCCTCATTATGGAAGTGCTTTTGTATGGTGTCCATTATTTGATCAGCATGTGAGCATAGCCTGGTATAAAATTCAGCTGAAGTTGAACTTGCACCTGCATTTTGTACACTTTCTATCAAGCACCTAAACTTTTCAAATTGACTTTCTTCCTCAGCATGCTCCTGAGCAAAGGAGAGCTCCTGATCCACTGCAGGAAATATGACCTTGTCCTCGGCAATACTGAAGCCAGGAAAACAGAAATATTGAAGCATTATGAAGAATCTAAAAGCTAAAATGCTACTTTTTCACTATAATCCGTACTCATAAGAAACCCAAAGGATGATAGGTGCGGTTGAAAGGCTAGGAAACTAAATAACCAATTTAGACCTGTTTAGCACTAGATTAGAGATTGTGTGATAGGTACAGTAGTCATGAATATACATGCCAACTTGCCACATAAATCTAACCCAGAAAAAAGAATACTGAGGGTAAACCCTAATATCAATTGAAGTTGGGATTGAACCCAAACTGAACATTAGAGCTGGGACTAAAAACCAAATGTCCTTGTCTAATACGGGATCAGCTGAGAATGCCTGCACATCTTCTCTAAGAAGGTTGAGCCAAAATATAAGCTGTGAAGCTTGGAATGTCTTTGAAAGTGTCTCGTAAACTTGCCAAAGGATGGGAAACATAGGTTCTGGGTCTATAATGGGAACACTAACCAAATCGAGCAGAGATACCTGATCAAAGGTGCAAAGGTGCAAAGGTGCATATAATACGTATAATGGAAGGGTTATTCTATTCTTTATATTACTTTTAAGTTTCATAGAATTTTAATAGTTTATGCCTTTATGAAAACATGGGATCCAGCTTCACAATGAAAATTATGGATCCGGATTGCTTTAACAACTAGTCATCTCTAGGACAGCTTAAGCTTGGTGATAAATTCATGGCCTTCAAAAATGCTTTTTCCGACATATACTATAGCTTATCACCAAACAGAGGTAAGAAAGTTAACCTTGACCCTGAACCTTAATTCTTGGTTCTTATATGCCATTGAATATCATCTACCCACTATAGAAGAAAGAGATATACTAGGCCCTCCTTTTGTCTATATAACACTAAAGTCCTCTGAGTTACTCATTGTGTTGTCAAATCAAATTAGCAAACAAAACAAAGAACACATACAAGAAGGTTTAAAATAACCCTACAATAAGATCATGCAATTCAGAGAAATAAATTTCGGGCTTTAAGACTGGGAATCGAACAACAGAATGGAAAACAAAATACCTATGGAAGATACAAACTTCGGCAATGAATTGCAGCCTCTCATTGAATGCTGACAAATTTGAGAAATCACCGGCAAGTTGTATCGTTCTAGCCTCCTCAGCTATATCCTTCAACTCATTCTTTATAGCATTATGCCAAAGTAATATTTCGTCAATCGGATGCACACCAACGAGATCAGTAACAGCACAAGTTGACTCAGAATATTTCCGTTTCCCAGCCTTGGAAGACCCACATGCACACTGCCCTTCCTCAGTTTGCTTAACTAATTTACCTGAACCATAATCTTTACAACATCGAAACTGGGGATCATATTCACAAACTTTGCACTCACTGGATATATTTTTTCCATCCATCCAGGTGAATATAACCTGTTGAAGAAGCTTCTCATCCGGGACTATCTTGCACAGACATTTCAGCATGTCTTTATTTTCATCAAATGTAATAGAAGATGAAAGCCATGGCAGGAACTCTGCCATCATATTCACAGGAATGCTGCATAAAAACTGCCAGACTAGTGATGCTTGCTCTTCAAATGAATACTTATCCTCTAACAAGGGAAAGACCTACATAGAGCACATGCAAACTGTTGTGAGTTACACCCATCATTGTCATAAATCACTATTACAAAAGCCTCTACCATGCATAGTTCACGATACTGATCTTATTAACCTAGCATTTACAAGAAATAAGAATATCGTGTAGATGTTAATATGGATAAAGTGCTGGTGAGTTCGCACCAGACGACTAGAGGGACACAGTAAAAGTGCATAATTTTCTTCCCCCTATATGACATCCAGTTGTCCGTGATATAGGCAGCACATGCCGCGGATTCGCCAAGAGACTGATGACAGACCCAATATGATATGTTTATTTAAGAAAATATGTAAAATGGTATCCTACTACAAATAAGATAGTACCTACACAAATTCCTGATACATCTTGCATTAGGAGTCTTGTTGGGGGATGGGAGGCAGGCCTTAAAATGAGAAGGACTATGGAAAATTAGATTGTAAAATTATTCCAGAAAAGGTTCAACAATCAGAACAACCAATAAAGCGGAATTGGTTCTGGGTAAGGGCTTTGGGGGGTTAGGCTGAAGATGCCACGCGTAATTATGTGCCACATCCATGTCAGAACTGACACCATGCTTGAGTGTAACAGTGTAAGTTCTCCATTAATATGTACTTACCAGTTAGAAAAGCATAGCTACTATTTTATTTTGCGGTGCAAGGTCGTGTCAGTAAAAATGTTAGCAATTCAACGCGAATAATGACAAACAGAAGTCTAATTACCTGCTCCTCTTCCTTAAACATGTGCTGGCTAACTGATGTTTGAAGAGCTCCGGTACGAGAAGCTAACTCTCTTCGAAAGCTTTCATCATTTTGCATACCAGAATTTAACAACTCGAACAACTGATCAAACAGGTCACTTTCTCCCTGGTGCTCAAGAGAATATGTTCGTGCCACATTCTTTACACGTATGTCAAGAGCTGGAAAGATAACCTGCAGATTGCAAAAGAATATGCACTTATAATAACTTCATACGTAAGTAGGCTGAACAAACTTTCTAGCATCTCAGCCTTTTAGGCAGTTGACACCATGCACCTTCTTTTAAAAATCCTTTCCTATCCCAATAATATGTAGGAATTAATTTCAGCACGATTTTCTTATAATTCCATCTAAGCAATCATATATATAGGAATTAATTTTAGCACGATTTTCTTATACTGCCATCTATGGACACATGACGATGATCTAACGACTTAAATATTAAAGGATGTAGATCAAGGTAAATTTATATGTAATTTTTTATCTTCATGTCATCCCTAAACCAAACTCAAATAGAATACCCAATGTACTTGCTTGCACATATCCAAGCAAAGTTAATGCTGGTAAAAACAAGGGCATATTGCTTGCTCTGGCCTTTTAGATACTACAAGCTGATGAAATAGAACTTTGACAGTCCAAGGCAAACACCAATACCAAAGAAGAAATAGATGGTGGCTTTAGGGAACCGCTTACATTTCGTCAAGATCTATAAACATTGCCCAGCTATAAATGCAGTGGGTTAGAATTTCTCATTATTTGTTTCACATATGTACAATAATGACGTTTATGACTCGAGAACCCAGCAAAATTATCTTAGATTGATACTTGACCTCTTTGGAGGCGAATATACAGCTATGAAGAAATGGCCTTACAAACAACTGTAGCTCAAAATGGTCTCCACTGAGGTAAGGTGGGTTAAATCTTCCTAACTTTCCCTGAATGATTAGGTTTCCCTTGAGAATCAGTCATCTTCAAAGAGATATAACTAAATTATCTATTTGTTTCCCTTGTATGTCAACACCAACACACGGATAATTACGTATAGCTTTTGAATGATGACACACAACTACTTATGTTCACATTAGAATTCTGATTTCTAGATCCATTTTTTGTTTCTTTCACATGATCAAATCAATACAATGTCAATTCAATCAGGTAGAAGCTAATTCCAATCGTAGGTAAACCTAACAGAAATCTACCAAATAACAAAATTCCATTCACTCATTCCAAAAACTGCTATATATTAAATTAAACGAAACAAAAATGAATGACATAGAAAGTGAACACTTACCTCATCTTCAGCATTGCAGTGATGCTTATAAATTTTACGAAGGAAGTGATACCGTTGCAATAATGGTTGTATATTTCCATTCCGATTCGTTGCAAACGCTAACGCTTCACGATGTAAACCTTCAAGTTCAGACCTAATAGCTTTATGAAAGAATAAAAATATATGAATTGGTGATTTAAGCGCCGCGTGATTATTCTTCTTCTGCATACATGATGAAGAAGACGATGAAGGAGAAGGAGGAGGGAGAGAAGGATCCACAGGAGGATTTACAGTAGCAGTAGCCATTAAAGTAATACCTCCACCTCCATCTCTATGTTGAAGACCACTTAATGGCGTCGCCATTTTCTCATCCAATAATATTTTCTTTTTTCAGATTCCAAAGAACCCCTAAAGAAACTCTTGTCTTTTTAATTGTGTATTTTTTTTTTTCGATATATATCTTCTGTATTATCTTCTTTAGGCTTTTGTTGTTTTCATTTTCACTTGAAAATCTCGTGTTAGTTTTAATTGAACAACAGTAGGGAACAAGGAGGCGGCCCTAAGACACGAGTGACTTGGTGCTACGTGTACGGGATCCACACAGATCTCACGTGATTAGGCACGTAACAAGTCCACCTGGACATTATTTTAGTAGTTTACTAATTTTTTGATTTCATGTTGATCAAATATTTTTATTATTAAACATGTACTTTTTTTGGTTGGCGCAGTGCATTTTATTTTATGTTTAAGCGTATGTATATTTTTTATTTATTTATTTTTTGAATATTTAATTTTTATTGTATGAAATGTTGGTAAACAAATACTTATCTTGTACCGAACTTTTTCATCATCCTTTGCCACTTAGGTCTTATCAGCTTGTGGCCGTGTGTCCTCGTAGGTTTCCACTCTTTCTCCTTTTAACTGAAGATTTTGTTTGATCCGGAATGGGGAAAGAACGAAGAAGACAGTGGGCAAGCGTTGGGAATACTAGCGGGATGTCTGCTTTGACCTCAAATTTTTATTTAGCTGGACCAAAAGGGATTGACCACACCTACCGCGTCCACAAGGGTGTGCATTCGTTCCACACACCAGTTGTCGCCGTGTACCCGCACCCACATGGATTCAGGGAGGCCAAGTTTTAATGCATCATTAAGGACTGGTAATTGGGTTCCAAACACAATTGCAGACATTTTCGGCACCACGAAAAAGAACAGTGTCGGCATCCCTAATTTGGCAGTCGGGATCTTCATACGTGGTCCACACATATGCTGATGAATGTATTTCTAATGGAACGAGTGTTTTACGGTTCAGTTTTTAGGACAAATTTTATCAATAAA
>JAJJMA010155291.1:5530-16405 GCA_023529015.1 Papaver nudicaule | reverse complement strand
TTGAAAAAGTAGAAAGCATCTTTGCCTTCTTCTCTTCGTCTGGTCTCTTCACCTTTTCATTCATTGTCTCTTCCCCTCTCTCTCTCTCAATTACTCCTCTTTTCTTTTCCCATTTCTCATCCAACATTCAATCTCTCATCCTCTCTGCAAATTTTGCTCCCATTTTTTAATGATCTGTAAGTGATATTTTCTTTCATCTTCTTCTCATCTTAGTACTTTTTTTTTTCTTTCTGTACTTTTTCTTTACTGTTAGTTAGGGTTTGGCTGGAATGAGCTTCACTTTTCTTCAACTTTAGTTCTGCTGGTGGTATTCTTCAGCTAATGTTGCTTTATTTGATGCTAATTTGGTGTGGTCAACCTTTTTTTCCTGGTTAATTGAAGCTCAAACACAGAGTTGGTGTAGGTAATTCAAGAATTTCTAGATAATAAAACTTAATCTGAGTAAACTTAAGAGTTCGAAAAATTCTGTCAAAATAGTTTAATTCGACTGCATTTTGGATATATTTTTTTTTTATCAACTCATTTTGGATATTTCGTCATTTTATTTTTGTTTTGATTCACTGTTGTCCAATTTTATGTAAAGATTGTGATCAACAGAAAACCAGAAATGATTTTTTATTTATCTCTAGGCTGACCTGAACTTAGCTGAGGTCAATGTGATTAAACTCGGATCAGTAAAATGTTCAGTGCCTAATCATTACGTCTGGATATGTTAAGGCTCAAAAAACGATTGCTGGGAAAATGCATGATCTCGCCTTGCTTAAAATTCTCTCTAAGAGAGAGGTGATGATCAGTGTTCATCTTTTTTTGTAGAAAGTAAAACAAGGAAGTGCTTTTCACTGTTTATTTTGTTATTTAGATTATCGGAATATGATAGTATAAATACCACTTGTTAACATGCAAAATTGAATTGGTTTTTACACAAAAGTTGCCAGAACGATTGCCATTAGCTTGACATACTATGTGAGTTTTGTTAATTTCTGCTAGGAGTTAGATAGCAGTTCTAATAAATTTAGACATGGATAGATAACAATTGTGAGTTACATTTTTTAGTTTATGTTTTATTTTTGGTAGAAATTATAGCTGTCTTGGGATGTTCTGTGTGAATACTACTTAGTAGGGAATTTAGTTACTATTGAAGTGGCAGCATGGATCTCTTTGTGTAAGCGTTTTGATTTTATGTGCTAATACCGTAACATAAGGTACACATTGCTTACCAACTGATGGATGTTTATATTTGATTTAATGGAAGTGAACTCCCCAGTTCGGATCGATGACGAGATTAGGTCGTGATTTTGGAGATACAATGCAGAAAGAGGCAGTTCCATCAGTTTCGGCTGATGTGAGCTTTGCTTCAAATAGGTTTCCCAACTATAAGATTGGGGCCGACAATAGTATTTTGGATCCCAAGGAAGAACCAGAGGTGCCATCCATGAAGGATCTTGTTGCAAGGGAGACAGCCCAGCTTATAGAGCAGCAAAAGCGTCTGTCCGTTCGTGACCTTGCTAGTAAATTCGAGAAGGGGTTGGCTGCAGCTGCAAAGTTGTCTGACGAGGTTCGTGCATGCTAAAATTTTCTAAATTGTTTTCTTCTATTTGCAATGATGTATCAAACGGCATGGTTTATTTCTTTAATTTTAATTTTATTGGTTACTTGAAATGACTTCAATCAATGTGGAATATGAGGGCATTATTTCTTATACGAGCCACCTCTGTTTCTATTTTAGTCTTCATTCCCTGATGGTAAGTATAATACATTTAATATGTACTTAAGCCTTTTCTTGAGTTTCAGGCTAAACTTCGAGAGATAATTTCTCTGGAGAAACACGTACTTTTGAAGAAGCTTAGAGATGCACTTGAATCCCTGAGAGGCCGTGTGGCAGGTCGAAACAAGGATGATGTTGATGAAGCTATCTCTATGGTGAGTACATTGGTTTTGTGAATTCTTAATATTCTATTACATCTTGAAGATTCTTCGCTAGTAACGTTATGTGTGCCTCATTCCTCATCTTTGACATTAAACATACTATTGGAATTCATATTTGTGCTTGTTTGAAGTTTTGGTTACTTCCTGAAGGTAGAAGCTTTAGCTGTTCAATTGACTCAAGGAGAAGGAGAGCTACTTCAAGAGAAGTCAGAAGTGAAAAAGCTAGCAATTTTTCTAAAGCAGGTATGCGTGGGTATTTTAATCCGTCCTTGAAAAAATGCTTATGCATACCATCTTTCTTTGAGTAATGCATCGTTGCATATTGATAATATAGGAGACTTGGAAAACAGTATGATTCTCTCTTAACTAAATTACAAGATGTGTGCATACACTGGTTACTCACTTGTAAAAAAAATATCCCATTAAATAATAAGTGCTGAGAGTTCATAATTGATATCTCGTTGAATGTAAAAAAACTAAACAATATCTGGAAAATGAAGTTCCAGAGCATACAATTAAGGTGAAAAATCTTATTGTTAATGTGGAAGATAAATTTGCAGTGCAAAGGAAATTTTGCACAACCAACTAAACTAGCAAAGGAAAAATCTGCTAAGAAAATTTTAATAACAGTTGTACTTTCTCAATTATATTGAAAATGTTAATTTCTAAAGGGGATGAAGTTTCCAACAGCTTCTTAGAGAATTTGAATCATTTGCATCCAAAAAACCTCTTCTATAAATTGTTCTTGCTCTACACCTTCAGTTGATAGCTTGACAGTTGATCACCCATGTTATAGACATGTGCTCTTCAATATTTGATAAATCTTCGTATAACCCCTCTGATTTGGTTCAGCTCATCCGTACATATTATGGTGGGATCCTTATTGTTTAGTTTGTGCTTCCTTAAAATTCTTAATTGACGTTGAGTTGATTTTTTTTTTTTTTTTTCCTGCTATACACTGTCATGTTTTTTTCATATTTTTTTTGGTAATTTCAATTACCTCCATTATTGAGTTCTCTTTTGTTGCAATCAAGTCGTCTTGACTTATTTTCATTTGTAAAAAGTTATACTATTAGTTTCAGGATGATTCATCTAACGTCACTCTTTAGATGAGTTTGTCAGGATGATTGTATCTAGATGGTATTTTCGTCTGATATTGGACCAATAGATATTTATGTGTTGTACATTCACTTTCAAAATAAATAAAATGTTGTACATTGACTATTAATACTTATTCTTAGACTTGTATATTGGAAATTTATATAAATGTCTGTTAAAGTATTGAACATGGCTTCATGTCCATTTGGCTGCGGGAGCGTATACGCTAGAGAGAATAAATGCCAAAGTAAATACTTGGATTTTTGCATGAAGTGATAAGTTGCGCTTATTAAAAAGCTAAATCGAGAATGTTACAAGATTTGAGATGTAAGGGCACTGGTTTAAATCTTATCACTGCTCTGGTTTTGTGACCTGGTGTTCAATCATCTAGTACACTGTTACTTAATTCTTAGCCTCTTCAGAAAGGTTAGAATTACAAATAAAGAAATGGTGTATTAACCTTGAAAAGCTTGCGAAAAAGTCAATTTTATAATACGATATAGTTCAAATAATTCTTTCTTCATTTGTGTTTGTGTGCTTATCCTGTTGTACAGGTTACAGTAATCTGTTGTATGCGATAGTTTCTGCAGCTCATTTATTAATTTATTTGTTTTATTTTTTGAGACTAGATTGATCTGTATTTGATTGCTTTCGTTTACTGGATTAAATGATAATTTCAGGCTTCAGAAGATGCTAAGAAACTTGTCGGTGAGGAAAGGGCTTTTGCTCGTGCTGAAATTGATAGTGCTAGAGCAGCAGTCCAGAGGGTCGAGGAGGCTCTCGAACAAGAAAGAATTTCCAAATCATTTGAGAGTAAGGTATGTGCGACGACTTGGTTTCAATTTTCTTATTCTAGACTAAAGAAATTTTACTTTTTTCTGTACTGGAATGCTTTCTTTTCATCTGTTCGCTTTCCTGATAATAGTATATGTTTTTCATGATGGAAAAATTTGCTATGCTTTTCAGTTCCAGTTTATGTGAAATGTTGTACTCATGCCACTCACCATAACAAAAAAATATAGATGGTATTTTGTGGTTGATTGGATCTTCTGGTTTAAGTGTAAGCCTGTAATGGAAGCCACGTTTTGTCACCCTATTGAGCTTTCACATTTTCCCACTCGTATTATTGGCACACTTAAGATGTGTAAAGGCTACTTATTTTCCTGAGAGAACTGCAGTTGCATATATTATATAGTATAGTACATAAGAGGCAGCTTGGTACATTGTATATTTTGAAAACGTTTACCTTTTGGCCTTCATTTCTTTTCATAACTCATGTGGATGGTAAAATATTTCACCGTCATCCTACAGATGCAAAACATATCCTGAAGCCTTTTATATAATCTTTTAATAAAAAAATCCTTCCTTTTTAGATCTGGCCAAGTTAAGAGCTGAATATTGATGCACTGCTTCTAATGGTTATATTACATGTTTTACTCATCATATCATTTTTGTCTTGTCTGAGAATCGTATTTTGAGATTTTAGGATACAGAAGGATTGATGAAGGAGGTTCAAGAAGCTAGAAGAATTAAGATGCTGCACCAACCAAGTAAGGTGGGTAGTAAGTTTGGTATCATTTGTTTTTTACTATTCATTTTGAATTCATACATTGAGGAATTGCCTGCATATCATCATTTTACTGAATCACGATTAGAAATGTGTATTCGAGAAACAATACCATATTCTTTTAGGCATAAACTGGATAAAGTGAGATTATGAGACGCATTAGTCAGTAATCATCTGGGAATCCTCTCTTGTCTTTTTCTGGATGTCGATCTACCCATCTGTGCCCTGACACTAGAACAGTCAGTCATTGGCATTACAGCATTTGGTACACTCAGTGATATATGGATGTGAATATAGATGGTTGAGATTTGAGCATTATGTATCAGTTCATTATTATTTTTTCCCAGCTATTATGTTACGGTGAGAAAACTTAATATATTATTACTCATATTGGTTAGGTAATGGATATGGAGCATGAACTTCGAGCTTTGAGGATTCAACTTGCTGAGAAGTCTAAATATTCTCTTCAACTACGAAAAGAGGTATATTATTTAATTATATTTTATCTTATTAATGTACTTCCATTTGTTTTTGTATTGAACAAAATAGTTTTACAAGCGTGGTAACCCAGTTTATCATTATCCGGGGCCCACCTCTCATTGCAATTGGGTTTGAGTTGGATGCCTGAACAAGACTCTCTGGAAGCTGTTAGCGTAATGAGAGATAATGAGATCAATTAATGAGAAGGAGGGAGTAATCAATTTATCTGAGAGAAACCTAATAAAGGCTTTTCTGGTAGCTACTGTAGTTTGTAGCTAAAGAAGGTCCATTTATTCTTCTCTATACGGGAATAAGCTAAGGAGATATGTATTATCCAGAAACACTTGTAGAAAGCTCTTCCCCGGCATCTAGAAAGAGAAAACTGATAGAAACTCTTATTTTATTTTGAACCCACATTACAAGTTTTTTTTGTTCAACTAGCGTGAAACATCATGCCTTCTGCTTCTAGAAATGTTACAGATAGTTAAGTTGAGGGCATCCAACTCAAAACAAGTTGGCAGTTTGAGGAATGATCTATGGTCATTATAAGCTGGATTTGCTACACCATCAAATACTTTTAGGAGTTTTCTGTTCTCAATAGAAGCCCTCACGTGTGACATTAATCTGACCCTAACACGTGTAACACTTTCATTTGAAAGAACAATGATGCCAACTGAGTCCATGTGCTTGTTCTACTGCTAATCTTTTCTAAGTATTAAACTCCGTAGTTATCAGCAGTTCTTTTGTCAAGCCTATCCATCTTTTTGTATCGTTTCAGTTTCAAGTACAGATCTTAATTCGTCATCCGCCATTGAATCATTTTTTCCCCCCTGTTTCAGCTGGCAATGAGCAAGAGGCTCGAAGAAAACAAATCACGGCTATATGAAATAGAAGGTACTGAGACCTTAGGTTCATGTCTTAGGATCATTCCTTGCTCAGATAATTCACCAGATTTTTCGAGAAGTTCAGTTCAATGGTATCGTGTCTCTCCGGAAGCTGGCAGTAAGGAAGCTATTTCAGGTCTCTCTCTCTCTCTCTCTCTCTCCCTCCCCTATATATGTTTGTACATCTGAATGTTAGCCATCCCCATGAAAGATAATCTGGAAGTTAAAATTTAAAATCATCATTTAGAACAGTAAGATAAGAAACTGCAACCAAGATGTCACCCAAAGTGAAGAAACAAAACTAATAAACATCTGTGAGCAGGATCTCTTTAAATATGAAAGTTTAGCTGTCGTATTCCACAATCTGATATGAAATCTCATGCAGTTGATTTGATACTGTAAGTGTACAAGGGTAAACATTGTACTTAATTGTTGGACCAGAAATCGTAGGTGTATATATCTCACTCATTTTTCTCTTCTGGCTTATGATAACAACAGGAGCGACGAAATTAGTCTATGCTCTGGAGCCGTTTGATGTTGGAATGACCTTGCTAGCAGAAATTGTTTCAGATCAGCAAAATGTCACTCTCACAACTACTGGGCCAATCGATCCAGGTTCTCTTACTTGGCGGATATTCTATGTTAAAGAATTAACAAACCTTTATTGTAATTGGATTCTATTATCTTCTCAAATGGTTAACTAACGATCGGATTCAATTTTTATGGCAGCTCCTGGTTTGGGAAACTATGTGGAGGGTCTAGTAAGAAAATCTGACACAGAGTTTACCGTATGTAATCATGTTTATTTAACTTCTTTCTGTTTTTATATAATATATGCCTGCTAGAAAACAAAAATCCTTTCGGTTTTCTTTCTATGCCTTTGGACTGTTATGCTGCTTTATCAAATTTGATGACTTGCATAGATGCTTAATTGTTTCGTGTTTGTTCGTTTTGCAGGTGGTTGTTACTCAGATGAATGGGCGCGAGCATCCATCACATACAATACACAAGTTACATGTGGGAAAAATGAGGATGAAACTCTGTAAAGGGAGATTCACAAAGGCCAAAGAATCTTATTCCCCTACGATGCAGGTAACTTGACGTAAAAAATGAATACTATGAGGATGACAAAGTCAGCTTCGCATAACGTTTTATATTTTTACTCGTGAAGGAACTGCTCGTGTTTGTTATTTTGCAATAATTTTGATTTTTTCTAAGGCTTATGATTTCAAGAAGCTTCCATTCGCAGTTCATTGTTTTCCTTTCCATTTTTTATTATTTTGTAACAGTAATTAGAGATTTTGAATCTGTTACATCAATTTGCTTTTCTTTTGCTCAGATGTACGTTTCTTACCCTATTTCTCTTTGTCTTTTTAGTTTTGTGGAGTTAGAGGGGGTGGGAATGCAGCAGCACAGGCTTTGTTTTGGCAAGTAAAGAAAGGGCTATCCTACGTGTTAGCATTCGAATCAGAAAGAGAAAGAAATGCAGCTATTATGCTTGCCCGGAGATTCGCATTTAACTGCAATGTAAGCATTTGCTTACAATTTTTATTTGAATATTATGTAGTATCCTTGTGCAAGATCCTTAGAAATTTGTTCTGCTAAAACCCTGGACCAAGAAGCTGAATTTGCATTTAAACAATACTTGGGCACTTAGTTGGTCAAGTCAAATCTCATGATGTGGACCTTCACTTACTTTCATTATCCAACCGTCGTTACTTTGCCTTGACACTGTGAGAGTCCTGAGATTGATAGAAAAAAATTTAAACGAAGAGATATTCATAGAAGCCATATACATTGGATGCTAGTTCATTACGTGTTTATTCTTCTTAAGAACAATTCCTGAAATTTCACAACATATAAAATGCCAGATCATGCTTGGTGGACCTGGTGATCGAGCTCCTCATGGAAGAACCTAATGGAGTAGATTTTTAGTTGGTCCTCTTAAAATGTAAGTATTTATGATGAAGTTATCTTTTTAAGATGTGTGTTTATATGATTGTAACAGTATAGAGAGAATATGAGAGCAGAGAATATGGAATTCTATTACATACTTTAGAGATTTAGGTTTCACCCTTCTGGTTGCGTCCCAGAATCAAGGCATGTGGTTTTTGATTTGCCTTTTCCCTTTCTGATTTGTTTGGTTGTAGCATTATCCATTCGTGTGTTAAGATTACCTGGTGTAGTTTGTGTTCGATCTGTTTTTTCGTACTCCTGAATTTTATAGTACCCATATATTAGTTGTCTTCTCTGTAAAAACTATTAACTTAAAGGGGAGTTAGATAGGAGTTTTGATGTAGCCTTTTCATGTTTGAATTGACTAACATCCTGTCCATATTGAGTCTGTCAAATAATCTATCAAAAAAAAAAAAAAAAAGAGTGTCAAATAGCTAGAAGGGTTTGAGGGCTAGGTAACAGGTTACACTGGCATTTGGCGTTTGGGCCAATATAATGCTCTCCTGATGGGAGTTTGTAACACCAAAAGTAAAATTTCCTAATCTAGCAGTTGCATCTTTTATCTATGAAGTACGTATTCGTGCAAAGATTTGCAGGTAAGAGTTGTGCAAATGCAGTTGTCCAAGCACCAGAGCAGCAGGGTCAGGTTGTTTGAATTTTCGAAAGAGAACAACATATACACTTCAACAGCTATTACACTTCGAAACAAAAAAAAAAACAAAAAAAAACAGCGAATTGATTCAATGCATCAAACTGTGGGTAACAATTACTGTATGGCATCATTGCAGTTATTAAGACTTGGCCTTAATTAAATGGTCCACACACCTAAAGATTACCCTCAAATAGGTTTCCGTTTTTTCCAACCTCACCTAAAAATTACCATCAATGGGTCTTTTTCAAACCCCTACCAATACCATTATTTCAAGTACTCCTAGTAAAGTGAAAATAAATATTCTGAACTTTTCTTCCATAGTCCATGTTCTTTCTAGAGAAAATTAAACCTCTCCTCTCCGATCCCAAGAAAAAACCCTTACTTGATTGCCAAACATAGAAAACATTCCTTATTTTATACACTGCTCACTTTGTAACATAACTTCCACCAACTCTATGAGCAAACACAAACATCCAAAGGCTTGCACCAATTCAATTTACATCCAAGAACTAGCTGATCTCTTCAATTACTTCATAAATGAATTTCCTCAGACAACAGTAAGACTTCATCTTGTCCTGTAAAAACCTTTCTCTGCATAAAATCTTTATCTTTCTTAATCTTCACCAACCCAAACTGCCCTCTAAATTTCCCTTCTCAACCTTCATCAACTTCCTCTTCACCTCCCTATTACCATGAATCCATCAAAAACAAACACATCTTCATCTAAAAATAGTACAGGCAGCAGTAGTGATCAAAGAACCACATCCACCCGACCCAACAGTGAGAGTGAGTACTCTTGTCGTAGCTCTAGTCATTTGGATGTGCATGATGATATGGTCGAGCTTGGAGGACCTGGATTCGTTCAGATCATCCACAAGTACCTCGTTCAACACGGAGAGATTGTAAGTTTGATTTATAGATTACTTGCAGTTGTAGCTTATATCTCTTTTAAGAACTTGAATTGATATCAATCTTACAAACCCTTTTATTTGTGTGTAGTGCATCCCAAAAGGGTTTGTAAGGGAGTATGGAGGTGATTTCTCTGACCACGCAGTTCTTACTGTTCCTAGTGGAATAGAGTGGTTTGTTGAAGTGGAAAGAGATGATGGTGAAGTTTACTTTAGAAATGGTCTAAAAGAATTCTTTGAAAATTACTCAATAACTTCAGGGCATTTTTTGACGTTTAAATTCGAAGGAAATTCACATTTTTATGTTCTTATATTCCAAATAATAAACTCTTAATTAACATTAAATTAACTATATGTGATTACTGATTGTTTTTCTAATGTTTGATTAATGTAAGCAGATGAAGATGACGAGGATAATGGTGATTCAGAGGGTGATGGAGAAAGTGAAGAAATCAGGGCTGATATTACAAGGAAGGGCAAAATAAGTATCACTCCTGGAGGTCTGGAGACACAAGAGAGAGCCATTGCAGTACAAAGGGATTTCAAATCATCAAACAACTACCCATTCTTCACAATTGGAATACAACCATCCTATGTCGATCACAAGTATTTGGTGAGATATTTGATACCTCTCTTGATAAATGATGACTAATGAGATTAGATTAGATTAGTGTTGCAAATATTTATCTGAATATATGTTTTGTTTGTGTGTGTGTGATTGTGAAGCCCATACCATCATATTTTGAAGGGAAGGAGGAGTTGAAGGAACTAGAGAACATAAAACTGAAGGTAGTTCCAAATTATGGACGCTCATGGATTGTGCACTTACCTACTTGGGGTCAGGCTCACGGAACTAGGTTCAGCAAAGGTGTTTCTAAATTTCTCAAAGACAATGAGGTGAAAGTAGGGGATGTTTGTGTATTCGAGATGGTGACCAAAAAGACTGCAAGAGTTCATATTCTCCGAAGCTGATCAATTTTTTCATTTCTCATGTTCTTAGAATGTGATTAGTCTGTTGATGACTTAGATATTTACAATGATAACCAGAGATGCATAAGAAAAATTACTATGGAGGTTTAATTTATGTGTTTTTTTTATGGGCCCTTTATTATTTGCTATTGAATGCATATTTCCTAATACTGTACGTAGTTTATATCAGTGAATTGGCAGTTTATGGGACTCTGGCTACCATTGCCTGTTGTTTGCCCATCATCACATGGCCTTGCCATTAAAGTCAATAGACGCTAATTGTTGGTATCTTCTAGAAAATGCTTTCATAAATACAATTCCACAACAATTCCACAACAATTCTTCTTTATCAAAAAAAACAATTCCACAACGGAAGTTGCTTTAGGCTCTCTCCACTTCTGTGCAAAATGGAATATGAGCCTTGGCTCTTTTGTT
>JAJJMA010155287.1:0-13772 GCA_023529015.1 Papaver nudicaule | reverse complement strand
TTGGAGGAGCACATGCATTTTAACTAAACATGACCTGGAGTAGGCACGCACTGAAGTGAACCTCTCTCTCTGACCTTTTGGAGGCTGCCCTACTACCTTTTTATGCAAACACATTTACATTATTGATGATACTTGCTGATTAATTTTATATGTACTTGTTATCAACTTTAATAGATCCATATACAAAGATTACGGTAAACTATTTTGATTATTGTCAGGATATTATCAAATTCAATAAATTTCATTCCCATTCTTTGTTACTGCTTTCCCTATTCTTTACATGTGTGATGGTAAATTGGTCAATGTATATTGTGGTAATTTGTGTCCAATGATTTCTTCTGGCCACGATGTGCAACAAAAATCCATGACCAACGAGCAACCTTGTCACGGTGTACATGTAAAATCCGAGACTAGCTGAAGTTGTGGTCACGGCATACAAGTAAAATCCGTGACTAATTGAAGTGTGGTCACGGTGGAACAGCTAAATAGTCACGAATTGTACCGTGACCAAATAGGGCACTTTCGGCCACGCTGCCTTTAGTCACGTTTTTTCAGAAATGAAACACCGTGACCATAGACATTTGGCCACGGTAAATTACCGTGACCGAAGGCTATTTTTGTACTAGTGACAAAACATTGTGAAGATGCTCGCACCAGGCTTTTTTATGTCCCTCAACTCTCTTTTTGAGCCCCATTCCTATTGTTTTGTTTGTGGCTTCTGCCTGCCCATTGCTTTGAGGATAAATAGGAGTTGATTTTCCTAGCTTAACGCCGTATGTAGCTAACAGATTTTCAATATTCTCGCCAACCAACTCCTTCACATTATCAATGCAAATTTCTGCTGGGACACCAAAACGACAAAATATATTTTCTCATATGAATGTGAACACCTCCTTTCCTGTTCTTTGCCTAATTGCCTTGGCTTCACACCATTTAGTAAAATAATCCGTTGCCACAATGATGTATCTTCTTTGTCCTGATCCTGGTGTTAGCGATCCGATGATGTCAATCCCCCATTTGGCAAAGGGCCAAGGACTTAATACTGAATTTAGTGAGACTGTTGGCGCCTTTATTTTATTTGCATAGAGTTGACAATTCCTGCACCGCTTGGCATACTCTGCAGAATCACCATTCATCCAAGGCTAGTAATAACCTTGCATCTTTACTTTTAAAGCCAGCGCCCTCTGGCCGCTGTGATTTCTACAATCCCCCTCATGAATTTCCTTCAACAGCTTCTTTCCTTCCTCCCTTGATACACACCGTAATAATGGCCCAGTAAATGATCTTCTGTATAATACGCCGTCTCTTAGCTCATAATTTCCTGATCTGCTTATGACTTTATGCGCCAGCAGCTTGTTTCCTGGAGTGGTGAGGTGCTCTAAGTAATATCTGATAGGAGTACGCCAATCTGTTTCCGCTGATTCTTCGATGTCTACCGCCAAGACTTCCTTTTGCCTTCTTTACTCTATGGACGACATCTTTAATCTCTCAATTGCGATTGCCGGTACTTCAGGATCTTCCATCATAGAAGAGATAAATGCCAGCGCATCAGCATGTATGTTGTCGTTTCTACATATATGTCTGAATTCAATGCCTGAAATTTTGTTAGCGTATTCTCTTGCCAATTGTAAGTATTGTTTTAGTGAGATATCATGTGCTTCATATCTTCCTAGGATCTGTCGAATGACCAGTTGAGAATCACTAGTTAAACGGATGTTGCTGATATCCATCTCAATGATGAGCCTCATAGCATGTATCACAGCTTCGTATTCTTCTTCATTGTTTGTAGCTGGAAACTCTAATCTAAATGAGTGAACTATCCTTGAACCCTTTGGCGAAATGAAGACTACGCCGATTCCTTTTCCTTCTTTATTAGTTGAGCTGTCGACGTATACCTCCCATTGATTTGGATCTCCTTTTAGTAAGTCTGGAACTCCTTCATCTAGATCTTCCTTCTCCATGAACGGGATGTCTTCGGCTTCCTCCTCTTCTTCTTCAATTGGAAAGTCTGCCAGAAAGTCAGCAATGACCCGTGACCTTTGAGCTTTCCTGATTTCATACTTGACGCCAAACTGGTCTATCTGGGCATTCCATTTTGCAATGCGCCCTGCTCTTTGAGAACTATGAAGAATGGCTTCGATGGGTGTTTTGGTAAGTACCGTTATGGGATGAGCATGAAAATAAGGGCGAAGACTACTAGTGGCGAAAACCAGAGCTAGTATTAATTGCTCTATCTTGGTGTAATTCTTCTCAGCGGGTTGTAGAGTTCGACTAATATAGTATATTGGTGTCTCTCCTCCTTTTGTCCGTATCAAGACTGCACTGACTGCTGATGAAGTGGCCGCCAAGTAAACTCTCAATTCTTCTCCATGTTCCGGTGGCTGAATAGCTGGTAAAGTGGCTAAATATTTCTTTATTCCATGGAAAGCAGCTTCATGATCATCCGTCCAATTGAACTTTTCTCCTTTCTTTAGCATTTGGAAAAATAGCTTGCACTTATCAGAGAACCGAGATATAAATCTGTTAAGAGACGCCAATATGCCATTTAGGCGCATGACATCCTTGAGTGTTACCGGCGAAGGCATTTCCAAAATGGCTTTGACTTTGGCCTGATCTGCCTCTACTCCTTTTTTTGTGACCACATAACCCAAAAATTTTCCAGAGGTAACACCGAATACGCACTTTGCTGGGTTGATCTTCAACTTTGTTATTCTCATATGATCAAAAATTTCCTTCAAATCTTGCACATGATTCTTCTTTTCCTTACTCTTGACCAACATATCATCAACGTATACCTCCATAGTTTTTCCTATCCATTTTTCGAACATGTCTTGAGCCATTTTTTGGTATGTTGCGCCAGCATTCTTGAGACCAAACGGCATTCTTGTGTAGCAAAATAATCCTTTGGTAGAAAAGAAAGCTGTGTGCCGCTGATCTTCTTCTGCCAGCGGTATATGGTTATATCCAGAGTAGTCGTCCATAAAAGATAGCAATTCATGCCCAGAAGTGGCGTCAACAGTCTGATATATGCTTGGCAATGGTAAACTATTCTTGGGACACGCCCTATTCAAGTCACTGAAGTCAATGCAAATTCTCACCCCTTTATTCTTCTTAGGAACCACCACCATATTAGCTATCCATTCCGGATATTGGACTGGTCTAATGATTCCTGACGCCCTCATCTTATCAATCTCTGCTTCCACTGCCTCCTTATACGCTGGTGCCAATTTTCTTGGACGCTGTTTAAATGGTCTGATCCTTGGATCTATATCCAATCTATGGCATGCAGTTTCTGGGTCAATACCCGGCATCTCAGTCATACCCCAAGCAAAAACATCCACATATTCCTTCAATAAAGCTTCTAACTGTCCAGATTCTTCTTCATTCAACAAGGTACCAATTTTTACTATCTTAGGATTATCTTCCTCACCTATGTTGATATCTCTTGTAGGTTCCACCGCTGTGAAGTGCAATTCTGGTTCCCCCATAGGTGAAGGTTCCTTTAATTGCTATAAGGACGCCGCCGAAGGACTTGCTGTTGAGTCACCCTCTTTCTCAAAAAGAATATATTTGTTAGGGTCGGCGACTAATGCATTTATTTCTTTAGCCTTAGTTACTTCTTTGGCCTGCTTCTTTTTCTCGTTCAGCCTTGCCTTTCTAGTTTCACGCATCTTGACGTCTACTTCGTTACATGCTTTTACAGTAGATGAGTCACCAATGTATTCTGCTACCCCTTCTGGAGTTGGAAATCGTAACCGCTGATGATAAGTCGAGGGTACTCCCTTGATGCTTTGTAACCATGGTCTGCCGAGAATTGATGCGTATGGCGAGTCTACGTCCACAACACAGAAGGTAGTGTCCATGACTAAAGTCTTACACGTGACCACCTTCAACTTCACTTCTCCTTTAGGCTTAGATGCAATCCCGTTAAATCCATAGATGATGTATGTGGAAGGAATTAGTGGCTCTATCGGTTCTTCTTTGGAATCCATGGCCTGGTGCGCTGAGTTGAAGAGAATATCGACAGAACTTCCTGGGTCCAGCAGCACTCTTGGGACTTTGAATTGTCCTATTTGAATAGTTAATACCAATGGATTTAGATGATTTCTTGCCTCAGGTGATAACTTTACCGCTGAAAAGCTGACTGGTTTTTTCATCCATTCTAATAGTGGACTATTCTTGACGGCGACACTGAAAATCTCCTTACCATTGCTATCCCTCTTATGAATCCTTGACATTACATTATTATGAAATTCATCTCTACTGATTGTTGAATGTACGATAGAAAAACAATTTAATTCTTTGAGATCACGCTGAACTTCTACTTCAAAAACTTCAGGTTTTAGTTGTACATTCTGGACTGGCTGAACTTCCATTGGTGGCGCTGGGGGTAACTCCAGAAAATCTTGGAATCTTCCCATGCGAATGATTCTGTGTACCTCCCTCTAAACTTCTGTGCAATTCTCAGTTGAGTGACCATGAAATTGATGATACTGGCAGTATTGACTGGTGTTTGAAATGGGGTGCATAGGATTTCCTCTGTTAGAAGGATAACGGATTTCATTCTTTGACCCTGAACTCTCTATCTGTCCCCATGCGTCAGTATATGTGACACGCAATTTTGGTAATGTGGCATCTTGGAAGTCTGGGTACCCTAGTTTTCTTTCGCCGAATCTTCGATTGTCATTGTTGAATCTTCTATCGCTATTACTATGCCGCCGGTAGTCATATCCTCCTATGTTGTCGCCGTAATTTCTTCTATCATTGTTGGCGTATCTGCTTCTATTATCATATCCCCTTCTGTTATCCTGATCATCTCTTCCTGCATAAGTATCTCTTTTCCCCTCATTCCACTGCTGAGTGTTGTTCTGCTGATCCTGTGGCTGCTGATGTGGAGCAACTGCCGTTGAGGGTGTTGCTTCTGCTTCCAATTTTTTTTATTCCTTTATAATCCATTCTTTTCTCGCTTCTTCTTGCTCTTCTGGCGACAAATTGTTTATAGAATGAGCATGCTTTGCTCTTTCTCTCTTTTGACGCTCTTCTTCCTCTTGCATTTCTTCGTATATCTACCATTCATTTTGTCTAGCTCTCAATTCTCATATATCTGCCGCTGGAGTCCAGTACAAAGATTGGAACATCTTGTCAGTTGTTTCCATTGAACTAATGAATGCCCGCATCTTTTCTTTGTCAGATACCGCCGATCCTACTTCACTACATAATTTTCTTCATCTCATAATATGACTTCTACACGACTCCATTGGCCTCTTCTTATTGTTAAACAACTTTTCTGCCCCTGGGCGTACTCTCTTGTTTTGAATGTAATTTGCTATGAATTTCTCTTCCAGTTGTGCAAATTTCTCAATTGATTTTGCCTCCAAACTGCCAAACCATGCTAAGGCTTCATCTTTAAGAGAAGCGGCAAATGACATGCACATTATTGGGTCGGAGCTAGTCCATGCTGTTAAATCTCTCCTGTAGCATTGCAGGTGCAAAGTTGGATCTCCTAAGCCATCAAAGATTGATGTAACAGTTGGCATATTGAATTTCCTGGATACATGCCCGTACGTGATTTTATCTACAAATGGCGTCTTTTTTGCCTCTAAGATTGCTTTCTTTAATTTATCATCCTTTGGTTGACCTGTGACTTCCGCTATCTTCCTTTCCATGCGGCGCAACTTCCTTGCCACAAATTCTTGTATATCATCTAGTTTATCTGAGTCGGCGCAACTTTCCTCGCCATGATTAGATTTTCCAAACTTCTTACTCCCTTCTTCCTTTTTCGCTGTAGATGCTGCTACCTCTGGTCTCGTGGACCTGCTCTTTTAAATTTTGTGCACTGTATGAGTTGAGCGACTTCTGCTGCGATTTTCCATTAACTGCCTATGCTGCTCTGCCAATTGTAGGTTACTCTGAAGGATAATCTCCATCTGTCTTTGCATCTGCAACTGCATTTGAGCTTGATTTATGGTACTTTGTTCAAAAAACTTCTTCAACATTTCTTCAGTAGCGCTAGTGGATCCTGCTTTTCCCTCTGACACTGTTATTGGCGATGTTCTTGATGTTCCAACAGCTGCCACCATCCTACTGCTGCCTGCTACCTCCTTTGAAGTGTTTCCATTTGCCGCATTACCCACACCGGTTGCTCTTGAAAGTAGACCGTTAGTGTTGAGACTGCCGCCTACTGTCCTTGACAATCCTTCAACTGCATTAGAAGTGTCGTCGGGAATTGCTGCTTCCTTAGTGGTACCATCATCTACCGTTTTTCCTTTACTCAGCGCAGGTACTTCTTCTTCCTCTTCCTCTTCTGGTATTCCCTCCAAATGTGTTATGTCTTGCATCAGAACAGTGTCTACTGCCGCCGGCTGTTGTTGAGGTGCTGGTGTCTGCGCTATTACTGCTTGCTGTTGTTCTGCTGCCGGCGATGTTGGCTGTTGTTGTTGAGTTACTGACTGTGGTGTTACTGGCTGCTGACTTGCACTACCGCCCAGGAAAAAATCATGTGCAAATCCTAACGGTTGTACCGCTGAGCTCCTCAAGTTATGTCGACTAGGAAGGGGTGCTGACTGATCAAGTATGGGAAACTTTGGAGATTTACTTGTTGACGCCGTACTTCCTTTCCGCTTGGTCGCCATTTAGTATCCTGCGTAGAAAACAACAAAAGAACTTCCTGACAGTATTAAGCTAGCTTGATTGTTAGCAAATGCCAAATTCGTTAGTGGAGGTGGTTTAGCAGTTTCTGGTAAAGTAGGAAACAAACAAAATAGCTCAGAACTATAGCAGCAATGTTTGCAGAGCATGACATAATCTTGTCGGCAGTTGAAAGAAAAACCCTAAATTTTGAAAACTCATGGAAACCCTAAAAACACCAAAGTTTAATAACCATATTCATATCATAGATCAAAATCTGTACGGCACTGAGATTTTGCTAATGACTTTTCACAAACTTTAACCCAAAATTCATACTATGACATGTAAAATAAGAAACAACAATATTAAGCCTAACTACCAAAATGCTATCAGCCAAGAATCATATTCAACGTGGGAATCTGTTCATCATCCTAAATTCATAATGACATATACAAGCTTATCAAAGAAAGAGGAATTTTATGACAACTAAACATAAAACCTTTGTGACATGTTCAAGCATAATCAGAGAAAGAAAAGGTTGAAATTCTAGTTTTTGAACCGACATCTTTATGAATGAAAAACAACAATCTCTTTTTTGTAAGTTAAGAAGGAAAAATCATGTTATGCCATTATGAATGAGAAGAATCATATCTAAACACAACTATTAACATACTAATGACGCCCAACCCATCTTAACAGAAAGGTTTTTCAATGATTTTATAGTGGTTGACAGCAACAATACTTTCAAAGACTTCTATAAAAGGAAGATTCTAACAAGTTTACCAGCATACTTACGGTTAAGAACTACCAGCAGCATATGCACTATTAAGACACCCTTAATCATGTTAAAGACATTCAATACATCCTAACACAGGAGCCTTTTAAGGTTCAGCCTCCTTAAACAACAGTAAACATACTCACAACTCCTATAAATGGAAAGTTTTAACAGCCATCGAACACAACATCATAACCAATACTTAAAAACCTCATTACCACACAGAATAGCTTAAGTTTCGTTAAAACAAGAAGAAAAATGTTTGAGAACACAGGTTCAGACATCTTCTAGCGCCAAAATGTAGTTGGTAAAATCCCCATAGTAGAGATTTTACCAATACACCCCTATTTAATGACCATTAACACTATGTAATAGGTATACTTAAAGTAAGACATTACAAACAAATATAACAACACTTAAGCATAACATATGAAGCATAATCTAGAAATGGAACTTCAAACACAGCGTATTATTAAGTAAGCAACAACACTCAAGAACAGAATATTATTAATTGATTCCTTGCATCTCACATTGCAAAGGATATTCACTCTACAGCAATATCAAGATCTTACCAAGAATTTGAGCTAAGGAGAAGAAAATGTATTCCTCTCAGTAAATCAAACCCTAGCAATCACTTTTCCAACCCCTCTCTCAGTTGTGATACATGGCCTTTTATAGGCGCTAAGTACATGGTGGAATACAGCTAATACAAACGAAATGATTCTGACACCAATTGTCTTCTTTCCCACCGCCTTACCGCTGTACTCTCTTTACTCTTCAGCGCCCTTCTTCTTCTCTTCAGCGTCTTCCACATTTGTCTGGATAAGATTGATGACTCGAATCCCACTGAGTCAACGAGTCAGCTCTGACAATCCGACCGTTCTGCTCAGCATTAAATGCTCAACCAATTTATTCAGCTTTTGTCGGAGCCATACCGCTGTCACTGTTTTGGAGTATTCCGCTGTCTTCTAAACACCTCTCAGCGTCTTCTCCCTACAGATGTTTACCGCCAAAGGATGCAGCTGTTGCCATTCACTATTCTTTAGGATACCTTTAATACGAAATCTTCCCTTTAGCGTCTTAAATTGGCTCAAGGCATTTTCTACACCTACAGGGTTAATTGGAAGAAAGCTGATAATTTTGTTGCTGGTTGTTTAGATGCAACTTTTACTGCAACTGTGAGTGGTGATATGTATGGGTTAGAAACAGCTAGAGAGATTTGGTTGGCTCTTGAGACTAGTTTTAAAACTCAGTTCACTGCAAGGAAAAGATTGTTGAGAAATCAGTTAAGTAATTTCAAGAAAGGAGGATTATCCATTACTGAATACTTACAGAAGATCAAGACTATCTTAGACTCTCTTGCTGCTATTGGTCAAAGGATTAGTGATGAGGATTTGATCATGTTTATTACTGATGATTTGGGTGAAGAATATGAAAGTTTTGTGACTTCAACAGAGAACATAGATGTTCCTTATAGTTTTCCTGAGATGAAGGCAAGGTTGCTTGCACATGAACAAAAGCTGGCTAAGAAATCATTACAGCAGAGTAGTGTATTTGATTCATAGAGTTCAGCAATGTATGTCAAGGCTGGTTCATCTTACAACAAGAATGGGAAATTTTATGGTCAAGGCAACAAAAATGGGAAGAAAAACTTCAATGGGAATGGTGGTGCTAGTTCTAATACTGGTTCTTTTAAGAACACTCAATATCAAAGTGGTACTACTTCTAATTCTACTGGTGGAAGACCTGATTACTCTAAGACTGATTGTCAAATCTGTAAGAAAGTGGGTCATTCTGCTTTTAGATGTATGTTCGGGTATTTTCCTCCTAATGGTGTTAATACTGGAAATCAAGCAAATATTGTCAGTACCAGCAATTCTGTTAATTCTTGTGTTGAGGAAGAACCTATCTCTGATGCTGAAGTGGGTGTGGATCATCAAGCTTTTTCTAGTTACAATATCAGCAAGGGAGATCCTTCAAGTTCTCAGTTCTGGTTATCTGATTCTGGAGCCACAACTCATATGACAGGGAATGCTTCTTTGATATCAAATGCTGCACATTACAAAGGCAAGGACAAAGTCAAAGTGGGTAATGTTGAGTCCTTAACCATCTCTTCTACTGGAAATACTAGTTTGGTAACTCAGAATGCTAATTTTAAACTAGATGGTATTCTTGTTGTACCTGACATGAAGCAAAATTTGTTGTCTGTGGGCCAATTTACTAGTGATAACAACTGTTACTTTAGGATGGATGCTCTAGGCTATGAAATTAGAGATTGTCTTACTGATTGTCTTTTGGCTAAGGGTGAGAAGATTAATAATTTATATCCCATATCCTCTATGAGTCCACACAATGCTTTTACTGCACATTGTTCATCTGCTCAGTGGCACAATAGATTGGGACATCCTTCAGCTAGAATTTTGCAGCATCTTCACACAGCTAAACAGATAGAAATGAGTGCAAAGAAGTCAAACATGTTATGTCATCCTTGTCAGCTAGCTAAGAGTAAGAGATTGCCTTTTCAGCTATCAGATTCTGATGCTACTTCCCCTTTGGATTTAATACATTGTGATGAATGGGGAGCTGCTCCTGTATTTTCTATTGCTGGTTATAGGTACTATATTCTATTTGTAGATGATTATTCCAGGTTTCATTGGATATATCCTATGGAGTTAAAGAGTGATGCACTACAATGTTTTAAGCATTTCAAACAGCTGACAGAGAACTTATTTGGTACTAAAATTAAAGCATTTCAAACTGATGGTGCAACTAAAAGGGGAGTTTAAAGGTTTCCTGGAATTTAGTGGAATTCAGATTAGAATCTCTTGTCCTAAAACACTAGAACAAAATGGGTTAGCAGAAAGAAAACATAGGCATATAACAGAAATGGGAAATTCTTTACTGTTTACAACAAATTGTCCTAAGGAATACTGGTTTGATGCTTTTCAAACTGCTTACATCATAAATAGGACACCTACACCAGTACTGAAGATGAAATCTCCTTTTGAAGTTCTTTTTGGTGAGGTTCCAGATTATTCTTCTCTTAGGGTTTTTGGGTCAGTTTGTTATCCTTTTCTAGGACACTCAAGAGATGATAAATTGTCACCTAAGTCAGTCAGATTTGTTTTCTTGGGATACAGTCCTTTGCATAAGGGGTATAAATGCTATAATCATGTTTCTGCTAAGTTGCATGTTGCTCGGCATGTGGTTTTCTCTGAAGAAGAATTTTATTTCTCTGTGTCTACTAATAATTCTACTTTACATTCTTCTGATACTCTTTCTTTCAATGATGATGTTGATTTGGTGAAAGAAAGGCACTAATGACTACTTCTTGTGAACCAGAAAATGTTATTGTTACTAGGTCACATAGAGGAATATACAAGCCAAAAGTTTTTAAAGATCATGTTTCTTCTGTCTCTGTGAAATATCCTATTGATTCTGCTTTTGTGTCCATACTGGATATTCCTACTGAACCTAAGACATTCAAGACATCTATTAAGGATGTCAAATGGCAGGAATCAATGAAGGATGAGTATATATCTTTATTGAAGAATGGAACATGGGTTCTTGTTGATTATGTTCCAGGAATGAATGTATTAGGCTGTAAATGGGTCTATAAGATAAAGTTAAAAGCTGATGGAACAATTGACAGATATAAGTCAAGACTGGTTGCACTAGGTTATAATCAAATTGAAGGTGAATATTATAGTGAGACATTTAGTCCAATGGTCAAGATTACAACTATCAGAGTAGTATTGAATCTTGCAATAGCACAAGGATGGACTATTAAACAGCTTGATGTTTCAAATGCATTTTTGCATGGTTTTCTGACAGAGAAGGTGTATATGCACCAACCTCAAGGTTTTGTTGATCCTGAGAATCCAACATAAGTGTGTCTTCTTAAGAAAGGTCTATATGGTTTAAACCAAGCTCCAAGAGCCTGGTTTGAAAGGTTTAGCTCTTCTTTACTGCAGTTTGGCTTTCAGAGGTCAAAGTCAGATTATTCAATGTTTTTCTATACATCAAATTCTGCTACGATGATCTTATTATTATATATTGATGACATAATTCTAACAGGGAGTTCAGATTATCAACTTCAACAGTTAGTTCAGTTTTTGGGTAAAGATTTTGCAATGAAGGATTTGGGTTCTCTTAGTTATTTCTTGGGTATTGAGGCAGTCAGAACAGCTGATTCACTTACACTGAGTCAGAGAAAGTATATTCTTGAATTACTCAAGAAGGGAAATATGCTAGAGTGTAAGCCTTGTTCTACACCAGTAGCTAAGAACACAAGAGCTTCAATAACTGATGGTGTAAGATTAGACTGTGCAAAAGAATACAGGACTATTGTTGGTAGTCTACAATATTTGACACTTACAAGACCTGATATCTGTTTTGGTGTGAACTATGTAAGTCAATATGTGCACTCTCCAATAGATATACACTGGTTACTGGTCAAGAGGATTTTAAGGTACCTTAAAGGTACAATTGGTCATGGCATAACACTAGGGAAATGAGATATTCACTGACTGAAAGCTTTTACTGATTCAGATTGGGCTGGCTGTCCGGATACAAGGAGGTCAACCTCTGGGTTTGTAGTTGATAGGTGCTCAAAATACCTATTCAAGAGTACCTTAATCATGCACTTTAGTCGACTTGAGCCTCATACATTGTTTGTTTTCTTCGTTTTCTATTTTACAAGTATTTTGGAATTATATTTAATAAAATGAAGCAGAAACAACTCTATTTACAAGATGGCGAATCTAGGTTGGTCGGATACAAGAGAAGATGCATCACTAAGGGGCATCCACAGTTCACTGAAGGCATCCAAGGAAAATTACTGAGGCACCCAGCAAGATTATTCAGGGCAGCCACATAGCAAGCAGGAGGCAACATCATTTAAGGGCACCGGGTTATTCCCAACCCGTTCCAGTCGCTAAGGGGTGACCCTGATCCTTATTAAAACAGCAGAAGAAGACTTTTCTTTTCAGATCTGGTTTGTGTATCTTGAACCAGAGCAGAGACAGCAGGGGAAAGATGGAGCAGAGTGGTGAGATGATTTAGTCCATGGGTTCAATGTAGCAAGGGATCAGTAGGTAAGCTACAGCAGCAACAGAAGAAACTTTGGGCTGTTGGTTTGATTGTGCTGCTGAAGATGAGCAGAGATGGATGGAGCTGCTGCTGTTGGAGTCCATGGCAGAAATTGAAGAAGTTGGAGCTGTATTTGAGCTCAGGAGATGCTTCAGGAAGATGGGTTTTGCTTTGAATGTGTGTGTTAATTGGCATTTAGAATGATTGTTAGGTTTGGTTTTGGGCTGCTGTGTGAGATTCAATGGTGTTACGGCAGCTGAAGAAGGCATCAGATGGTGCAGTTGAGATGGTATGGCAGTTTCAAAGAATGGGTTACTGTTGGAAGTTGATTGGAATGTTTTTTGTGTGTCATTTGGTAACCTGGTGATGAAGTTCCTCTGTGAGTTTCGAGTTGGACTGAACTTCTGTTGTCGAGTTCAAGTTTCCGACGGAGGTTAAGAAGGGTAGAAGATGATGGGCGTGTGAGCTGTACGTGTGGAAGATGGCAAGTGTGAGCTGTACGTGTGGAAGATGGCGAGTGTGCCATTCGCTCATGCAGTGTGAAGGAGATGCGTCTGGGCTTGGTTTTTGGGTTCAGGAAGAATAGTGGGTTAGCTTAGTTGGGCTGCGAGTTGGGTCTGATTAGGAAATCAGGTTTAGGTCAGTTTTGTGTGAATAAATAAGGTTTGAGACAGGAGGATTGATATCACGCATACTTTTGAGAAGAACTCCTGGCACGTTTCCCGAGGCAGTGAAGAACAAGGGTTTTGGCACGATTTTCGAGGTGGAACCTTGGGAGAAAGATTGGAGCTTATTCATCAAGGGTTTTTATGATTTCTTTCACTTTCATATTATTTTATTTAGCTTTCAAAAACATTATGAGTAGCTAATTTAATTGTTATTGGTTAAGGATGTAGTCCTAAATTGCAAAAGACATGCTTTTTGATTAATTATGAAGTAAAACCTTATTCATATCATTATCGTCTCTATTTTACCGTATGATTGAGTGTATGATTGATGTATTACACTAGGTTTAGATGCCTTATGATTCAAGTGGCCAATTGGGTTAAATTGTATCTATAACCATTGCTAGAATTAGGTATGAGATACGAAATAGTCGATTACCTATTCACTTTGTAGCACAACATGATTCTTGAGGTGGTGATAGCTTTGTGAATCATGTGTAGGATATTGCCTATGTTGAATGAACCATTCATGGTGGTTCATTGCATTGATTAGTCTATTTCATGGAATTTAATGCTCGTAGAGAGTTGAACTCGATTACTCATGGTGTCGAGTT